>VYZT01008545.1:60001-70249 GCA_013400735.1 Pomatostomus ruficeps
AAAAAACGAAAAACCATAAACAACTAAAAAAAAAAATAAAAAACCCACAAAAAAACCCCACACAACAAAAACCTTTACCAAAATTTGTATGCTTCCTAACAGAATTCAAGGATCTAAGTAGGGAATACAAACAGACAGTACTTGTACTGAAATTAAAAGAAAGAATTTCGGTGGATTCAATATCATTCACTTCTCAGACAAAAAGAAAATAGCCTGTGCTTCAGTTTTAAATAGAGATTATTTGTCTGAAAGTTTGACCAACAGTAAGAGAGGAACTGTATGCTGCTTTCTGGGCTCCAGAACATCACTTAAGCTAAGTCCTAAAATATCCCTTGATTATCATCATCGACCTCTATAAAGAACTTCATCAGTGTTTTGTCCATTCTGGTGGCAGCGGGCAAAAAAATCAGTGATTCATGGGTAGTATGGGCCCTAAAATCCCTGCAGCCCTCCCCACCATTAATTTTCCATTATCTGTTATTCTCTAGGCTCAATAAAGGGCAGCACTGAGTCCCATTAAGCGATGATGTTCTGTGGTGAGTAGGCAGGAGAAAAGTAGATAAACCAAGAGCCTGACCAAAGCTCATTGCAGTAAATCAAAGTTCTTTTATACTAAAGAGTGGCTGGAGCATGTCTGTCCCCTCCTTCATTCCCCAGTCCCTGGCATGCCTGGGCTGCTGCCCCAGTACATCAATGCTGTCTGTTGCAGTTGTGAACCAGACTTTGGATCTGAGCACTTCGGAAAGAGCTCCAAAAGTTGGTTGATACATTTTAAGGAAGATGGGAAAAAAAAAATAGTTGAGAATTTGATTTCTACAGCTCTAGGAAAGTTTTTCGTTTTTTCACATAATTGTGGAAAAGTCTAAGAGAATAAATCAAAATATTGTGGTGAAGAGAACAGGCAAGTCTGCCTCTATTCACAGGAAGAATGAATTTTAAATTACACAGGGCAGACACTTAGATTGCTCAAATGTGATATCTTAATTTTTTATTGTATTTTAGAGGAAGGAAACCCTGTTTCATCCCATTCAAAACCTAGAAGTTGTAATAAGTGCTTTGAATGTGGAACCACATCATTATTTTTTCATACTCCTGAAGAAAAATGGAAGAGTGAACAAAGAAACAGGACAGTGGAGCTGACTGTGTTGCTGGTCTTCACAGACCTTCAGAGGGATGGATGTGTGCTGAGTTCAGCCCTGCAATGCTTTAGCATCTTGTCTCAGCTTGCCCTGTAGCCAATAAAGAGCCCAGGTTAATCACTCAGGGAGTGATTGTTCCTATCCAGACACCAGTGCATGTGCTGATTATAAAGTAGGTGCAGCAAAATCTGAATTGCTCCTTCTTCTCTGCACTGAGTATAGAGGAATACTAGAAAGCTAGATTGACCTGGACTCACATTTAGATAGCAATTGTGAAGCTGCTGGGATATTAAGTTTTCTTTAGTAAAATTATCCCTGTTCCAAAACCTGAATGGCTGCCCCCAGGTTTTCAGAATCCTGTAGCTGAGGTGAGAGACCAGCTGAGAGGCTGTCAGGGTCATTACAAAACTGTGCAGAAGGTGTTCCAAAGAGATCAAAGTAATGCTGCAAACCAGCAAACTTCATCATACTTTCTGCCAGAGTTTATCTAGCCAGGAAAACTCCTAGTCATTCTCTGCTCTGTAAGGGAGGATTTCTGTAAGTGACAGCTGTTGGGAGCAGAGCAGATATTGGGACATCACTCATAGAATATGTGGGAACACAGTAAAACTCATCAGAGTCTCATATGCTACCTGGAATGAGAAACTAAAAGTCAGAGAAGAAACAATAAAGCTCTTGTGAACTTGCTCGAAGTTGTCTTATGGGATCTGTGGCACCCAGAGCTACCAATAGAACTTTCTTATTTTGCACTGACCAAGCACTGGAACAGGTTGCCCAGAGAGGTGGGGAGTTTTCCTCTCTGGAGATGTTCCAGAACTGCCTGGATGCAATTCTGTGCCATGTTCTCTGGGATAATCCTGCTTGAGCAGGGAGCTTGGACCAGATGAGCACTGTGGTTCCTTCCGACCTGGCCTGTTGTGGGATTCTGGGATTCTGGGATTCTGGGATTCTGAGATCTGGCCTTTCCCCTCAATCATTAAATGCTCTGTTAGCAAAATATTGATAGAACTGGGGTGCAGTGGGAATCTACTGCCAGGTCTTCTGGCAGTTCATTACCATGTTCTTCCTTGTCTTAGCTTGTCTGCTCTTGAGAAAATTATTATTCTCATCAGTAGAGTTCTGCATGGATTCATGACCTTTCCCACGAGTCCCTAAACAAACAGATTAAGCAGCTGCAGAATTTCCCCAGGTAAGTGAAGAGGAAAATGCCACAGACCTTTCCTGTTTGCTTGAGAACAGACACACAATGTTTGTTTGTCACTTTTCTCTTTGCTTGCTTGCAAAAATAATGAGCCCTTTCCTTGTAAGCTATATTCCCAGATTATGCAGAAGTAGATTTCAAGCCCTAGTTCATCTTTGTCTACAGAAACTAATGGATATGTGAAAGTTTATACAAAGAGAGCTTCTGAGTCCATGGAGCTTTTTCCTCCCCACACTGCCTCAGCTCAGTGGAATTAACCATGTCTTCTTTTATACAAATTTCATGCTGAGGCAACTCAATTTCAAACTTAAAATTCAAGGTGACTCAGGACAATCTACTTCAGAGGAGAGTTTTCTGGCTCACATAAGTTAAAGAAAAAATAGACCCATATGTGGTAGAAAGGGTTAAGCAAAGAGATCTTTGTGAAGCAGGATCAATTGCTCTTGGTTTTCAGAGCACAGAAGTGTTTTGATGGGACTGGTGATAGTTTGTGCATTCCCCACATAGTTCCAGATCAGGGCATACAGATTGTGCAAAGCTCCCCACCAGAGTGCGTTCACATTAAGCTGCATGCAATCCTGTCATCTGGTACTGATCCACCTTTTTGGTTTATTCATATACCTGAGACATTGTTTTGATTGAGATGAGTGTAGAGAATGGAACCCCTGGTATTCACTTCCTTTCCAGCTCGTCAAAATATTTATAGGCTCCATGGAAACAAACAGATATCAGTGATGTTACCAAGAGTTTAAACTAAAAGTTTTAAATTTATGGTAGCATATCCATGTTATCCTCCTGTTTTTCCTGGTGTTATAGTGAGGGGGGAGGAGACAGTTGATATATTTTAGTACATCTTTTTTTCTAAGGGTCATGAGACAATTACATCACAAAACATCACTGTGTCTTCAGGAGCACTGATGTTAAACAATTATATAGTAGCAACAATTACTTCAATCAGACTCTGTATGTTCAACACTGTGTATAAAAATCCCTTAAGAAAGAACTTAGCTGCACCAAGAGATGACTGGAGAAGAAAACAGACCAAGTCACTGAGTCTGTATAGCGGAGGAATAAGAGAGCCAGGTAGAGAATACAGAAATTCTGTTTCATAGTCTGCTTCAGATGATAATGTAATTTCTCCTAAAATACTCATTTAAACCTGGAGAGAAAGATGTGATTTTTGAGAGAACTCTCCTCACAGGTTTTTAAACCATTCTTCAAATCCATGTAATTATCTCCAGTTTTACTTCCAATGTGACTGACATGGCTTTGGTGTATGATACTTCCAGCTCCATTTCTTATGATGATGTAACAATAGAAATTATACTGTTAAATGTCTGAGTGTTCCCTTGATTTTAATGGGATCTAGATTAAATGACAGTAATAAGCATCCCTTTGTGCACAATTCTTCCAGAAGAGTTGCAAAAGTGGTGCTAAAAAGCCCTCTCTCAAAAACTGTAACTTCAAAGTAATGTGGGAGGCTCATTGTGGTTTCTTTTTCTTCCAAATCCCCTATTAACTCTATTAAGCTTGAAACTTCAAATCACTCACTGCTTCTGTGACCTGACCAGCCAAAATGCTACTTGTTCTGCTGTCTGATGGGAGCTGGAAACTGCTTTTTGCCTTTTGCTACAGTTTTTAATTCCATTTCACTGACAAAATTCAGCATAAGGGAGCTGAGTTTTCATCTGCTTTGTTCATTCTCAGCAAAATTTTTAGCTAGTTCCCAAAGCTTTTTTGTTTAAACTAGTTCATTAAAACAAAAAAATCTATGGATATTTTCTATGGTCTTATTTTTGTGGAATTGCTTCAGGGGCTCCTATGAAGAAACTGTTGTGACAGTTTTGATGAAGAAATACAATAATATAGAGATCATATAGCTGATATTACACAACATCAGCTGCTTCCCTAGTGATTATAAAATATACAGTTTATCAAAGCACAGAGAATTCCAGAATTCCCCAGTGTTCTTCCTGGGAGACTGTAAAAATAAATAATCCAGATTCAAAAAAAAACCAAACCAAACCAAAAAAAACCAAAAAACCCCAAACAAATTCTTAAGAATTTTAGTAAAAAAGTGATAAATTATCACAGAAAAACATAGGGAGTCTTCATGTTTAGGTTTGTCTTCCTTGTGCACCTCTTTGTGCCTGTTATTCATGTTTAACTATATGTCTGTAATATTTTAATTGATCATTTCAGCTATTGAAAACACATGGTGTAATTTGTTCAAGAAAGACAGCATTCTCCAGCAATGTCATTAAATATTTCAGCTACTGCCACCACCTGTGGATGGTTTAGTTCAGCCCCTTATACCCTCCCTTTACCATTGTCATGCTTTCCTTCATGCTAATCACGCTCTACAGTCTTTGTTGTGCTGTTTGATAAGTGATTTCACTTTCTCCTTTCCAATCTCTTCTGCAAACTGGTTTAGCTGTGGTGCCCTCTCACTCTAGATGGCTCCTTCAGTACTATCTGTTCCTACGCCTTTGCTAAATCAGTAAATAAGTATACAGCTGAGAGCAGTGTAAAACAAAAGTTATATGATCAGCTTTCTCTAAAAAACCCAATGATCTCTTCTCATGTTTATTCTCACCTCTCTTAGCTCCGAAAGTCCATTATGGCTAATGATAGAAAAAAATTGAAATATCTTAATATTGTTTCATTTAGAGAGGAGCAGAGCAGGAAAAATCACAACATAGAGAGATGTGACCTGAGGAAGGTAAATCTGACATTCTTATTTACTCTCCCAGAACAAAGAAATTATTCTGTCCAGATGTAAAATGCAGGGGATAAATTACTGCTCCACAGAGCACGCTCTGGGGCTCACTGCCTCGAGATATTGAGGGCAAGACAAAATTGCTGCTTACTGAATTGGCCAGTATAAACATAATGCCATGAAGAAGGAGAAATATGGTGGTGAGCAGAACAGCCAGCGAATGCGGGGGATCTCCCTATATTTATTACAAGCCACTCCAGCCCTGGCAGTTCTGTTTACCCACACCATACTGGACTCTGTAATTATGACCAGATATATTCCCCTTAGGCAACTCAAATTGCCTAAACCAAGGTGAAATTAAACTGCAGTTTATTGTCCTTGGGATCATTAATTTTCCAAAGAGATGCAAACAAATACGTAGGGGGCTGGTCCTAACAACTCGACCCATCTTATGTTTTTATAAGCTTCTGATTTTAAGAAATTTCAAGAAATGAGGATAAAAGGGACTGGGAAAGCTGAGATCTCTGGATCCATGTCACTGAAACCACCATCAATATTCACATGCACAGGTGCCCCATTGGTCAAGAGGTCTGAAAGGACACAGACCAGCTCACGTATTTGCATCCCAAAGGTGCTTCATCAATTGAGAGGCAGCGAGCAGTGACAAAGCACAGAAACTTTTATATGTCTTCCTAAAAAATACAGAACACAGCTCTGAAAACTACTAAGGTCCATGTGTCTTATGACCATTAAAGCAATCACAGAATAAAAAGACTTTGAGAAGGAAATCCATAATTCATGTACCTCCCCTTAAGATCTGAACTGGAAGAGGAACAGGGAACAGAAAGATGTCCCCAGAACCCAAACGGAAATTTTCAGTGACCTACGTATGACACCACTGAGACACATGTGTCTAGGGGGCCACAAGGGATCTGCCCAAGGGATCTGACAGAAGTGCTCATGGAGCCACTTTCCATCATTTACCGGCAGTCCTGGCCAACTGGGGAAGTTCCACCTGACTCAAAGCCAGCAAATGTGATGCCCATCTGCAAGAAGGGCAGAAGGAGGACCCAGGGAACTACAGGCCTGTCTGCCTGGCTTTGGTGCTAGGGAAGATCATGGAGAAGATTGTCTTGAGTGTCATCATGTGTCAGGTACAGGACAACCAGGGGATCAGGCCCAGGCAATGTAGATTTGTGAAAGGCAGGTCCTGCTTGACTGACCTGACCTCCTGTCATGAAGTGACCCACTGAGTAGATGAGGGGAATGCTGTGGATGTCTGCCTGGACTTTTGTAAAGCCTTTGATTCTATTTCCAACAGCATTCCCATGGTTTGGACAGGTGCACTGTTTACTGGGTAAAAATCTGACTATATGGCCGGGCCGAGTGAGTGATGGTGAATGGAGTCAAATCCAATTGGCAGCTGGTCACCAGTGGTGTTCCTCAGGACTCAGAGTTGGGGCCAGTCCTGTTTAATGTCTTTATCAATGATCTGGACTAGGGGATTGAGTAATCTCAGTAACTTTGCAGACAACACCAAATTGGGTGGGAGTGTCAACCTGTTGGAGGGTAGGAAGGCTCTGCAGAGGGATCTGGATAGGCTGGATCAATGGCACCAGGTCAACAGTGTGAGGTTCAACAAGGCGAAGTTCTGTGTCCTTCCCTTGGGTCAGAACAACTCCATGCAATGCCACAGGTTGGGGCAGAGTGGCTGGAAAGCTGCCCATTGGAAAAGGCCCTGGGGGTGCTGGTTGACAGGAGCTGAACATGGGTGAGCTGTGCCCAGGTGGCTGAAAAGGGCAGTGGCATCCTGGCCTGTATCAGCAATCGTATGACCAGCAGGACCAGGGCAGTGACCATCCCCCTGTACTCAGCACTGCTGAGGCTGTACTTTGAATCCTGTGTTTAATTTTGAGCCTCTCACTGCAAGAAAGGCACTGATATGATGGAACATGTTCAGAGAAGGGCAACGGAGCTGGGGAAGGGTCTGGAGCACACATCTGATGATGGGCAGCTGAGGGAACTGGAGTTGTTTAGTCTGGAGGAAAGGAGGCTCATAAGAGATCTTATCCATCTCTGTAACTACCTGAGTGGAGTAACAAGCAATAGAACAAGAGGAAATTGCCTCGAGTTGTGCCAGGGGAGGCTTGGATTGCATATTGGGAAAAATTTCTTCCCCAAAAGGGTTCTCAAGCATCGGAACAGGCTGCCCAGGGAAGTGGCTGAGTCACCATCCCTGGAGTGTAGGTGGGTAAATGTGGCACTGGGGGACGTGGTTTAGTGGTGGGCTTGGCAGTGCTGGGTTAGTGGTTGGACTTGATGATCTTAAATGTCTGTTCCAACTTAAATGGTTCTGTGATTCTGTGATATTGTTAATATTTTTAATATTTCACATAAGATTTGAAGACGAGAGAAACCCGTGTCTGACAGATAGCCTTAAATTCCCTCTCAGGCTGTGCTCAGCAGAGAGATCTGTGACTTTACTGCAGCAGGTCAGCTTATAACGGGATACAAGCAGGTGAGTGTTGAACCTTTAATTTTGTGTTAGTCCATATAGTACTAAAAAAAATATCTATGCAATTTATAGCCTTGGTCTGCCTTTTCAGTGTATGAATTCTAGTTTATGGTAGACAAAAATATCCCTGAGTTTCAGAGAAGAAAAAGAATCATAATCTATGAAAAAGTGAGAACCCAATTTCAAATAAATTGATTGCACAGGTAACATCATTTACATTTTGAATCCAGTGGTGTTGCTCATTATTACAAATCTCATAATTTGTAGACTATTTCTTTACGTTTCAGTTTTTAATTTTTGTTCAGAATCAGGAAAGTACAATGTTTTACAAGTTTTGATAACGAATAATTACGAGCCAGCACCTAATGTGCTGGTGAAGGTTAAGATGCCCATCTAAGAGGAAGGCACTGAAATCTCATTGAATGATTTTCTTGATTTTCTGACAGATGTAGGTGAGATATTGACATTCAAAATTTAAAACGAAGAAAAAATACATAATCTTTTTCTCAGTTAACCTCATTTTTAAAAATTGTTCTCCAAAAAAAAGGAGGGCAACAAGATGTGACTTCATCTTACACTGCTGCAAAGACCCCCAGAACAAGTGTCCATGGTGTATGCCCAGACTCGGCTCTTCCAGCTTCCCGTAATCACCTGGCACCACGTGGATCTGCACCATTTTCTCTTAAAGCCGCAGTCAGGCTATTTGATTGAAGAAGTGCTAGGTCACAGGTACTACAGAGTGCTTTTGCTGCCAACCTTTGCTTTCCCACTACACACATTTGCACCAAGACTCAGACTTACCATTATCTATCTGCCACTACCTGATGTACCAGATGACTGCTCCAATACCTAAAATATGAAATCTCTGCAGAGTTTCAGATTAAATGCAGGGATACTGAAAAAGAACAATAGTGCGGCTCAGCTGTAGGTATGCAAATGACAAGTTTGGACAATCTGGAGAGTTTGTGCAAAAATTTGCTCATTTCCCTCCTTTCTCCTCTTCCATCTTTTGTCATATTGACATTACCTGTTTTAATTCAGTCAGTATCCATTATCACAGTAACTTTTTTATAGTTTAGAGCTCAGATTAGTAAATAGTGGTTTCTTTTTAACAGGTTTTGTCAGGTATTTAGAAATTACTAACAACATTCAAAGGATTTTCTATGTGCCTGTAGTTTCTCCCAAAGTAGGCGCTCCAAGTTTCAGTTTCAAGTCTGACTGCAAAATGCCTGTCATTTATCTCTAGGTCAGAATTCAAAGCAGAATGAACACAGAGCCAGAAAAGCCTTGTACTTTAGTGCTTTTTATTTTATTTCCATATTTTGTTACATAGGCCATATCCCCCTATTAGTTACACTTATTAAAGTCTAGAAACCACTGTTGAGTCAGTGGAATAATCAGAGATCAGTATCACCGTAACCAAAAGCACAATATAATTTGTTATTTTCTATTGACATAGGAAGCACCATGAATATTTACAACACTGAATGGATACATTTCACTTAGATAGTGCTACCTTGTATTTCCAAAGTGCACTATGCATATATAACTATGCTCAGCACAATAGTTACAAAGAGCCACATTCAGTTCTAATGCAGAACATCTCATTATATCAGACGTTTGGAAAACTGCTTGGGAAAAAAAAAGGAAGATTGTTAAAGAATTCTGGTTTATTAACTGATTTGCTGGACTTGTATAAGCAAATGCATGTAGGAAGGAAGTTTCAAAGACAAAACCTCTCATGAATTAGTCCAAATTCTTTAATGAGCCTGACAATTTTATAGCTGAATTCTCACTGCTAAGGTTCGCATTCTTTTTTGTTTTTATTCTGAGTACCAGTCTCTTCCATTTTATGCAAATAAAGATGATTTTAAATACAGACACATACACTTGCATAAGGATCCTTAATAAAAGATGGTGAATAAAATCTTTTATGAAGGTCTGTGTGTACAATTTATAACAATACACCAAATGAGAAACAAAAAAATTGGCAGGAGTTCCTTCCTTCATCTGTTTGACAAGAACAAAGGAGATAGCAGAAGATTACACATAAAGGAGATTTTAAATGCACGGTACAATCTCTAAAACAAATCTTAGAATAACACCTCACTTGTACAAAGGAGACAATTCAAACCCAACTCGAATAATCAGGTGCTCATTTTAAAGAGGGAGATAGCTATTGAATGCTCTTTCTCCCCTGGTGGATTATCTGACCTCTGTGAAGGATGATCCTTGGATTTTTCTACCAAGTTCAACAAGTCATTTTCTAATTTCATTTCTGCATCATGTGCTGTTAAAGTTTATCACCAATGAGAATATATGCAGGTCTGACAATACCAACCATATCACAGCTGAAACTGGGTACTTTTCAAAAAGCAAAGCTGCTTTTTTACAAATTCCAAAACTTCTTAGATAAGATGCAAAATAGCACACAGGATTTTCTCATGTTCTCTGCAATAGAAACAGAGTAAAACTCATTATCTGGTGGCCCCAAACCTGCCAGGACACATCCAGGGTACCACCTTTGTTGACAGGACAGAACTACTATGTGACAATGCCAAAAATTATAGACAACCGTTTTTCTGCCCAGACTGGGAGAGTGGTGGAAAGAAATAAACACTGATAAGATAGAGGGGGATGCCTGTAAGCCACAGAGGCAGGATCAGCGGGGGGG
>VYZT01008545.1:70290-97973 GCA_013400735.1 Pomatostomus ruficeps
GCCAGAGGGAACCTCTGCTTTTTCATCCATTCTGACTCAGCTCAGCTGTGCTGCAGTCCCACCATTGCACTTGGGAGGGGTGGGCTCCTTCAATCCACCGATCCCTCCAAAGGGTTTGAATCTTGGAATGATGCAAAGACAGGCCAAGCTTGGCTTTTGATAGACACATAGTAAGATTCTAGATTCCAGAGCTGACAGGTAAGAGAACTGGTGGGTGTCAAAGGCCATTCTTCATTCCCATCCTATCCTGCGCAGCTCCAGAGGATGTGTCGTTCTCGTGGTCTTTTTCTCTTGAGCTGAAGGGTGGTGCAGAGGTCTCAGTTCCCTCACTTTGGGAATACAGCTCCATTTTCAACTTTCTAAAGCTGGCAAAGAGTGAGCCACAGGCTCAAAGATGAACTTTAGTTTGCCCCAGGACACAGGTGAGCATTAGGAGATGCTGTTTTCTGACATATTGAGACTGGAGAGAGGAAATATGCTACATCTTATTGGCTGCTTTACTTTATTTTGCTTGGTGGGAAGAGTGTTGGGAGTGGGACTAGATGACCTTTAAAGGCTCCTTCCAATCCAAACCATTCTATAAAGAGGGTTCTTTGTGTGACTGTATTAACACATTTCCCAGTGAAATGGTAATGACCGATATTCTCATGGAGAAGCTTGAAAACAAGTGTGAGTTTAACTACTGATGTCTTTGCAGGTGCTTGTGAGATACAGGCACGGCAAGTTGGGGGGTGGGGATGGGGTGGTGGAATTTGCAGTCTTACTGTAAATCTGTTCTGGACTAAGGAGATTTCTCAATGCTTGGTGAAATTCCGTGAAATTCTGCCTATTGCAGGACTTGTGCCAACATTGCTCCCAGCACTGGTACAAGAACTTCTAGGAGCTGCAGTCCAAGCAGGCAGGGTTGAGCTTTCTGGCCTTTTGTGTGGCGTTCTTCCTCCTCATGCAGGGACCATTTGAGATCTTTTTGTGTGGTGCATATGCCATACAAGCTATGCTGCGTACTCCAGTGCCCTGATACATCTTGTTGTAGAACATGTCACACACTCTAGGGCTGGGTAAAAGTCTAAATCAGTTGATTATAGGATATGTCCAGCCTAAGCTTGCACTTTTTTTTTTTTAATTTTTTTTTTTATTTTAATGTGGTCATAAATAAACATGATGGTCCCGATTTTATAGTGACGTTGGAAGGCTTAATACCCTCTAATCTTTAGGAAACGGATTAGCATTCCCTAATCTGCTTCAGATGAAATCAGTGGGGTAGATTCAATCCACTTTCCTTAATGGTTTAATGAGTCTTTTTGAAGCAGATTAAGGAAAGGTCATGCAACCTCAGTGTCCAGCAGAGGGACTTTAAGAAATATTTCATAATGATTTGCAGAATGAGCATCTATTTAACTGCTGTGCTGAGCAGGGATTTCGTTTACTGAAGAGGATTCAGGATTGCAGTCATTTTCATATTAACAGTTTTAATGGTTTCACTCAAACATTTAAGTGAGAAGGAGTTGTCCCTCTTGTGAAGTCCTTACCAGGTTTCCCTCCACATCATATTTTTATGAGCCGAGGAGAGGTCAACTCATCATTCCCAATGTGTCCTGATCCCCACTTTACTTGATAAATTTTCAAGCAGGCACTTAGAGTTTTTCTGTCATTCTGTCCTGCACTCTGGGAGAGGTTTCCCAAGGAACATGCAAAGCCACTTCATTGTCCTCTGTCAGTTCATTGGTTGAAATATTTTTCAGATGTCTGATACACAAAAAATATCCACAGCAGATAAATTGTCAGACCATGACTTATCCTACTGTCAAATATTCTTAGATTCTGTTTTGCTGTTCACTTGTTTTCTCTTATTTTATTTTTCTCATGGAATTGGAATGAATACCTTTTTCTGGTTCCATATTCTTATACCATGTTCACAAAATCCTGCCTCAAGTCTAAAATTTATGAAGACTGTGATAATACCACATAATGATCACAAGTGCATGACATGCTCTATACCGTTCATTCTTTGTGCACCTGGGATCTTGCCATGGGAATATCAGAAGAACAGTGCCAGCATTTCACATGCTGCTTGTATTTGATGTTCCAGTTGTTTTTTTGTGACAGTTGGACTGTTCAGAAAGCATTTCTGGCAGATAATGCTAAAATATTCACTGGTCTCTTGATCTAATTCAAACTTTCATTTGCAAATTGCTTTCTTCCTTCTTAATTTCAAATGTCAGAGAGAAAATAATAGGGGTATGCCACCTTAATATTTGCTATGCTACTTCTCTTATAATACTAGAATTATGATGTATGTGCATTTTTAAATTATACTCCAATTATTTACAGTTAAATTAGGAATCTCTATAGTGCTATAATACCAGCCTGCTGGCATACAAAAACTACTTCCTGTAAACATTTGATTTTCAGAGCTGTTTGATAAAATTGAAGATTTTTATAAAACATTAGAAATTGTGATTTTCCTGGTCTTGGGCCTATAGATGGCATAGCTCTGTGAAAAGGATGCCAATTAGACTGCTGGGCAGGTACTGCTGAAGAGGAAGCTTTGTAGTAGCTCAGAAGTATGTTCCTGCTACATGATTTCTTGTTCAAGGCTTGTCTGAGATCTCAGTGAGTCTCATATGTATTTTGGTATCACTGTTTTTCAATCAATGAAACCATTTATATCAAAGAACCTTTCCAAAAGCACACTTTATGATCTGACTGAGACTGGCATAAGCAATGAAGACAACCTATTTTATTGATGATCTCTCGATTTCTGTCATAATTAAAAAAGAATAGTAATGAGCTAGGAAACTGCTTTGCAAGTTAATGTTTCAGTTTCAGTTGCTTGGATTCCTGCTTTGTTTTTGCTTTATTTTTTTAGTTTTTCAGTATACTTTAGGAAATATAAGGAAAAAATGATATCTCAAAGAGTGAATGGAGTTTTAGCAGAATAACAAAGAACATGCATAAATATAAGCTCATAAGTAGTCCTGTTGTGTGACATTTCTGGAGTTCTCACATAGTCAAGTATATACTTTTCAGTTGGGGTCAGATAGAAGTTTGTAAGGCAGCCACATGGCTGCAGAACTAGACTAGGTGTCACATGAATAGAGACAGTTACTGCAACCCTGTTCTTGCTTCTTCTACACTGATCCTATTCCTACTGAAGTCAAAGTGGGATTTCTTTGCATTAATCCACCATGAGCCAAATCAGGGATCTTTTACCCATATGCAGAAAAAGAGAGACAGTGATGTTCTCTGTTTAGTTGTGAAAGGTGGGTGCAGGAGTTGAAAAAGACATATTCAGTTAAATCCTTTTTAGGAGACTTATATTTTCAAATTCTTGTTCTTGCCTCTGTGCCTCTGTTGCATGAGTCAGCGGACACATCAATAAATCAACAGATTAACATCAGAACCTCTGATGTTAATAAAATGTAAATTGATAAAATAGACAGATAAAGAACAAACTTCAGACATTAACCACTGAGAGATTAGTGAGTAATTTTCAGCTTCCAATTATAAAATGGAGGAATTATTTTATTGAAAAAATCCCTAAAGACTAAAGAGTTCATAGCATTCCTCCACTGTAATGCTTAACCTTAGACACATGGTACACACCAGAAAGCTGTGTTTTACCATCTGATTTCCCAGTGACCACCTTGCCACGGTGGTTCATTGACTGCTGATCAAACTACCAGGGGCAGATCAGCACTGCCTTGGCCCCCTCATGCTTTCAGGCTCAAGCCCAAACTGCAGACGGGCTATGCCTTAACTCCATCCTTTTTGACGGGCAGCGGCATCATCTATGCTTTGTCAGCACCCCATTCTTGGTGCCACAGATTATGCGGGGCTGTTTTGCTAGGCCTGACAGTTTGATGGTGTCTGCAGACCAACGAATAGTCTGGCACAGCCAAATTAAGGGGGGTGCGCTCTGTGCCCTGTGGGGTATCAGGAATTACATTCCGTTCACACGGTTCCAACCTCCAGGCTGCTTCCCTGTGTTAAAGCACATCGGCATCTGCCCATTCCCGCAGGTTTTTGTGTTCCGTGATACAGGAGAGGCAGCTGGGGCACAGCAAGTGCTTTCAGCACAATGGCACTGTAGCCGGTGACCGCCTTCCCCATCCGGGAGGAATAAATGGACTTTGTGTGCTGGAGCTCTCCTGACGAGCGGCGTTCACAAACGCGGCCACCGTGTGGCCACCCGCAGCACCGCCGCTGCCACGGACCGTGCCCTGCCGGGCCAGCAGCAGCCACAGCCGCTCCTTGGAAGGGTGTGCCTGGCACAAGGGTGTGCTTCAACAGAATTACCCCCCCCCCCCCCCCNTTGTAAAACGAAGTTTATCACTGCGTTCTGCTGGGACATAGAGGCCCAGGTCCTTGCTTGATATAAATCAGTGTAGGAGTCTGTGAATCAATAGAGCTGCATCAATATACACCAGCTGTGGGAGTCATTAGAGTTACACCAGGAAAAGATCTGCTCTGAACTGCTGCATGTTTTCTGCACATAAGCAAGATAAAACTTAACAGAGATCACGTAAGTTTTTCAAGACTTTAGGAATCCAGATTTCTTTACTGATGATTTGTTTTTCTAAAGCTACTTTAAAGTGAAATTTCCCCAAAGACTTTGTTGGGACAAGAATTAACTGAACTGATAGAGAAAAGGAGGAGAAACTTACAAAATCATCGAGGCTGGTTCCCTGCTTTTCTCTCTTCCGAGGAAAAAATTGACATGCCCAAAGCGCTCTGGAGCTGATCAAATGTAAAGAATAATTTACTTTTGAGGAGTGACAAAAACATCTAGGACTCAGGCCTCAAAAAGAGGCACTGGTCGCAGGAACATGAGTAGGTCTGGGAAGGTCAGTGAGAAATGATTGTTCACTGCTTTATAAAACACAAAATTTGGACAAATCTATTTAAATGTTCAGGTGATGTGTTCCAAACAAAGAAGAGCAGATAGCATTTTGCAGGATGGGTTTGCACAGCTCATGCTGCAGAAGGATGTGCATCCCACAAAATGCTTTTGACAAATAGAGGAATAAAAAGCTACACAAAGACTGTCAAACACCAAGACATTATGTCCGACTCGGAAAGTTTCTAAGATGCAGATTAGGTGAAAACTGGAAAGGCACAGTGAGAAATCTATCCTTTTTCTTGATTATACACTTTTTCTTGATTACACACTTTGTCTACTCTTTCTCATGTACCTGTCAGAAGCCCTGACTGGACGCTGGGTGCTGAGCTAAATGGAGCAATCTGGCTGTGCCTGTCCTGATGCCCGTGGTGTTTATGGTCTCATGGGGCTGATCTCAGGTGTTTTTGAGACTGCACAGACTCAGTACTTCACGCACTGCAAGGCTGACAGGATTTACCTCTCTGACAGAGGCACGCCACCTAACGAAACGCGTCTGGAGGGTGTTCTGTGGCCTGTGAACATGGGCAAACTCAAATTTCTCACAATGGTTAATCTGTAGAGGGTAACAGATTACCTCCTTACTTCTAAAAATATTGCTACACGTGAGGGGACAATAATGGGGTAGCTCAATAGGCAGAAAGAATCTGAATCCTCAGCACCATAAAAAGAAGTAGTTTCATAAAATAACTTAGATTAAAAACAAAAGCAAGCTATAAAAATAGGTCGTTAATGTTTCATGACTGAGGGACACTGCTAACAAGTACTAAATGTAGGAAAGTCAGGAAACAAATAATAATTTCTACATCAATATTTAATCAGAAAATTTATCTTAGTTGTTGTTTCCTCCCATTATTTTTATTATTTGGGGTCAGTGCTGCTTGTGGAATATCTATCGGATCAAACATTTCTGTGGTAGTGTGGTACTGATACATAATGTCATAATGAAGAGTGGTTTGAAGGGCAAGTAGGGTTAATTTTCACTCATACAATGATTTTTAAAGTGAAAGCAAGAGGAAAGGCAGGATTTGCAGTGCTGACAGTTGTTCGAGGGCCACTTATTTCATAGTCTCTTACTATGTCTCATTTTGTTAAGAAACCCAGTAGCAACCATAAAACAATAGTGAGTTGCTTGGGGTTTTTCTTGCCTTTTGCTACAGAGATACCACAGCTATTTATCTTCTCGCTTGTGAGCATCAGTTTTTAATGGCTTTATGCTGGCACCATTATAAAGAAGAATTTTGAAGCATGTTTTGAAAATAGAAAACGTCAAAGAGTAACATTGCCAAAAGTACTGCAGTAATTAGGGGGTCTAACTTCCTTCAGCCTTTAATTAAATTCTTAATTTTATCTTCAGAGTGTTGCCAAGATTAAATAAAATATTGTGGTAGAGCGGAGGCTTGAACCAGACCATCTGAACTCATCTATGTCTCATGGGACTCATGCTAAGCATTTGGGCCCTCTAAAGAATTGGATTTGCATTACTGGAAACATCAAATCCTGGACAAAAACTCTTTTAAGTTAGGTTGTATTTTGAATTGGACTTTTTAGCAGTTTCTGTTCCATCAGGAACATCTTTCGTTCCCTCCATTTTCCCCTTTGGCTCCAGGTCTATAAACAAAACATGACCACGTTCAGTTGTGTGCATGCTTCCCATGTGGGAGCACTGGCACAGCACTGGTCTTTCAGCTTCCCAATATCAGGGCTGACCTGTGATTTCACAGCTCTGACCGTCCTGCCCAGGTGGAGACCCTCCAAGGGAGTGGCACAGGGGATGCTGTGAGGCACTGGAGGAATTCACGGTCAAGTTTTGGTCCACTTGGATGCAGCAACAGGTTAAGAATCCCCCAAGGCTTATTTGTTTTTGTTAGCTGATGCATTGCATTGAAATGAAGGAGTCAGCTCGTTCTCTCTGAATTTACAAGCATTTGAAATGTGATTCATTTTTCCCAATAACAAGCAGAGGAACAGACAGTCCTTGGAGTGGGATCCTGCAAGTGAGGTTTTTCTCACCAAGATCTTTTACTGTTAGAGATACACATTGTGAAAAAGGAAGTGAAATGTAGTCAAGCCAAACAACGGTAGTTTTTCCACCTAATTCATAAATGGTCCACATCCACAGTCACTCCAATCCTATCCTGAGCTCAGGCTTCCACAAGACTCTGCTGTTGGTAACTACACTGGCTGGTGATGTTCACAGAATGATGATGATCATCATAAAATGAAAGAAATTACAATTTTTTTTGCAGAAGGGTAATTTATAAGAGAGTAAGTGTGCTAGAAAAAGGAAAGAAAACAAAACAAAAACCCACACACACCCCCCAAAAAACCCCTTTTCCTTTGCTTTCCTTGATGTCTTTGTTATATGCTAGTTTCAAAAGTGGTGAGTTACCTGAAATGCAAACCCAAGCAAACACTAATTTTGCTGACTACAGCCATGTGTATTCTAATAAATTATGGCCTGTGCAACTAACAGCTGCTTCTTCAGTTCCCAAATTGTGTTTATTCTTTAAAGCCCCTAGTTTTTCTCCCCCCCAATTTTCTTTTCTTCTGGTCCAGCAGAACAGCAGAGAAAAAGTGTTCCAGAGAAATTTGACAAGAGCTAGCAAAAGGGAAAGTCAGAAAATAAATAAAGGGAGTCAGAAAGATAGCTGACAGCTCACTGCTCCTGTAGGGAAACTTCACTTTTTATTAGGAATGTGTTCATGTACTTTATGGTCACTTGAGCTGAGTGCTGAGTTAGTATCTGGATGGGGGAAAAAAAAAAAAAGATATGCACCACAAGACTTTCTGTTATTGTGCTATGAATGATTCCAAAATAGTCTCAAGCATTTTTCATGAGTGTTTCATAGGGAGAGAGGCACCAATTATCCCATAGGTCTTGGGTATTTCTGTTTAGGAATATTAACATTGTAAAGCGAGCCTGCTGTAGCAAGGAGTACTAATGATGCATTAAGCATTCCATCTTGAAGTCTGTTGGTGAGAAAGTATCATAGAATCACTACTTAGTCAGCTTGGCCATTTGATTAAAAATTAAATTTCTCAGTAAAACAAGTCTGGAAAAATTAAAGATGTCTTTAACTAACAGGTGCATATTTGGACATTACAACTTACACAATATGCACCAGAATATACTGAAAAGCCTGTAATACTAAAGTACCAGAAAATGACTGCTTAAAAATCGGAACTGAAAAGGAACAATAAAAAATAAGAACTTTGCACTATAATTCTCAAGACCCTGGTCAGCTTTCTGGAACTTTCTGCCTGCATTGACTGCTATCAGATATTGCACAGGCGATGTAGCACCGGTCAGGCCGGCTAGGCCGAGGAGCCAAAGGAGAGCCAAATAAAAGACCACACAGAGACAGCAGACGGAGAGGGCAAAAGGAGAGAGAGAGGGCAGAAACCTCTGTCTTTATTTATATGTTTTTACAAATCACCGTGGATTGGAGGTAGAAATCATTACCTCTTAATTCCATTGGTCAAAGCATCAATCTATCATATTTCTCCACCCAGTATAGTGAAATGATAAACAACACAGACAATTAACAAAACATAGTTGTTAAGAAACCATGGCCATGTTTACAGAAGAATGTGTGAGAAAGTATCACAGCAAAGAGAAACACTGAGAAACTGCAAACTCAGGACAACAAGGCACAAAACTTCCTTCCTAAGAGTGAGACAGAGCTCACCGCCTGGGTTTCCTGAGCAGAACAGTTCTGATTACTCAAAACCTGACAAATGCTGCAAGGCACGAAGCCAGCTGGAGACTGGCGGGTGATCACAGAGCCTGCGGTTCCTGCCTCTGCCCATCTCCCCCCCCGTGAATGCTGCCTGCAGAGCTTCTTCAGCAAACCTGGGAGCTGACTGCTTCATGGAGGGCGCTCGGGAGAGCAGAGGAGCGGCAGCTGCCCCAGGCAGGGAGCAAGGATGAGGCTGCCTGGCCTCGGGAGCGGGAGATGCTCTCGCCGTGCCCCAGCATTCCTACCCCTTCGGGCTGGTGGGTGCCGCAGGGAGCAGCACGGAGTGATCCCGGCACTTGACAAGTCAAAAAGCCGTGCTTGCAGCCAGTGAAAGGGGAGGAAAAGGGGATGGGGAATGAGCTCTCACACCGGTGCTCAGCCACATCTATGCAGCATTAGCCAGTGGCAGGCACCAAAGGCGCCGCAGCCGCTGCCTGAATAACGGGATGGTGGGAGTGTCAAAGACAATTACGGTGTCCACTGCAGGCAGGCAGCGCTAACGCAGGAGCTTCAGCGCTCTCAGCAACCCCGGGAAAATCTGCATTAGAAAACACACAGAGCACCAGCAGCACCGGCAAATAGAACAGGAGCTCCATCAAAGCAGAACAAAAATATCCACAGCAGTGGCCAACTGCAGGGTACAAGGAAAGCGCAAGCACAGAGTAGTATAATCCATACACTGCTACTGCCAGGTGATAACACAAACTGATGAGAACGAGAACAGGAGACGAGGCCTAAAAAATGACAGAAAAAGGGCTTTGTAACAATGTGGGAAGATTATTACCATCCTGCAAACAACAGAAACTATTCACATCAAATTATGGGGGATGGCAAAGAAGATAATAGCAGTTAACTCAACAACTATCTGATAAGTGATCCGTAATAGGATGTTATTAGATGTCCCTGACACACTGTGAATTATACACTGATAAAGGAGGCTGTTCCAAATGTTTAATTGTGCAATTTACATTTTGTTTTTACAATATCTATGAACAAAAAATGCAACCAACTCAAATAATCAGCAGAAAAAAGGAGAGGATAACTTCTTCTCTTTCCGCGCCCCCCCCCAACCCCCCCAGCTGGCTTTGCACTATAAAAATAGACTCCTGCCTTTTAAATCAGGATTTCCATTTAAAATGACCTTTCAAAAATCTGTTTAAAAACGGTAGTAGAACAGTATTTCCCCACTCCTAGATTAATTTTCAGCAAATGAAAACAAAATCTTTCAAAATGATTTGCATCTTCCATCTACTACCTATCTCTGCACAACAGGCAAATCATCATCAGTTATGTTGTACAAACAGTCAAACTTTTAATCAGAAAAGGTTTAAGAGTGGCCCCAAACAAAGCAGAGCAATTTCTCCAGTTGCTGAATATCCGCAGTTATAGCAACTAGAACTGGCATGAGAAGTGCTCAGATTTTGGAAGACGGTGCCTGTCAGGAGTCGAGGGCAGAAGCTACATTGAGCTGCTCTGACCTGTGGCTGCTCCCCTGCTGCTGGCTCCTCCCACGGGCACCGTCGGGCCCATGGCCCCAGCCAGGATCAATTTCTGCCATCCTCTCCTTTCCAGATGCTGGTTGCACTCCCATTACTTCTTCAGTATCTGCAGTAGATCTTAATAGACTTTTATTGACTTGTCAGAGCATTTCCTGTCAAAAAATCTCACATTAGTTCCTTTAAACGCACTTGAAAAAAACATTCAAAAATTTCATAAAATTAGTTCAAGGGAAAGAAAATTGTTTTGAGATAGCAAATTCCTCTGTGCAAAAGCATCCTCAAAAGTTTCCATATTAGCATCATCAATTTAAAACTTTACAATTTCTGTGTTGATACAAAAAATTGAATTTTTAATTTTCCATTTTCCTTCAAATGGAAAGCAACAAAAATCATGACATTTTGTGCAGAAGGAACATTCTGGTTTGATTATTTTTAGAACATCTATGTATATTTTAAACAGAAATCTAGAACAGCAAAGCTTGTTTTGAATCCTAACAGCAAAAGGAATAGACCTGGCACTAAAGTTTGTTTAAGAGCCCCAGGACAACTCTGTGTTCACAGGGAAGGTGGGCTGTGTTTTGCTCTGGCAGACGCATGCCTTCTGTGTAATTACTCATAGAAGGGTTCTGTTTGTTTGCCTTTTTTTTTAAGTGTTTCATAAAGCACTTCTTTGAGAATAAAACCTCTTAACTTTCTGGGGAGAAGCAGCTTCTCTAGAAGTGGTTAGGTTTGAAATAAGAGAGAGCCAGGGGGTGCTCTGTGGGTGCTCTGAAGAAAGGGCCCCATCAGATCTTGCCATCCTCACTGATGACAAAGCTCGTACCTATGGATGTGCATACACACAATCACACACGGAAAGAGATTATTCAGGCTTGCAGGAACTGTGACTCTTAATGGAAGTCAATGGAGGACAAGAAGTGCTTGTGAAGTAGCTCTTCACATTTTTATGCTTGGTCAAAATCAGAGCATCTAAAGCTCTCACATGCTGTTTTGAATGCTTGGTTTCCACTCTTCAGAGAATCTTTTCTGCTTCTGAAAAAAACCACATCTCTCTATCCTGACTTCCATCACTTTCGTATGCTGAATCCCATCATTCAGTGGTGAATGAACTGATTCTTCCATGCCTGTCCCACCAAAATTGCAGCACAGGCTTCCAGAGATGGAAAAGACCCAGACCAGTTTCCAGCTCTGCCTCACAAACAGGTGAATGCTGATGTTGAGCTGTGATATTCTGTAAAGGAATTAATGGACATAAATATTTACACCAAAAATTATGATCTTCTAGGACTCTTTCCTTTATACAAGCCTTAAATTTTGTGAAGTGACTTACAACAAACTAATAACTTCTGTTGGCATTGAATCCCTTCTCTTATAAAGGCACCAAATACAATCAGAAGACCACAAGTACAGTTCTATAGGAAGCTTGTTCCTTAATCCTGTGGCTTTTTCTAAAGCAGAAGGAAATGTTCTCCCTTCTGTTTCCAAGAAATGCTTTTGCTTTAGATTTTTTAAAAAAGTGCTCTCAGGAAAGCATGAATTGGCCTTGCTTTATGACTTTGTGCAAGTCTTGGAAGGTGTTCATCTAGACCCATTAAAAAGCTTAAATGGGCAGAATTGAATATGAGTTCTTCGGTTCTGTTGTGTTTCAAAAGTGCTTCTGAGATTTCAAAAGTTTGTTATAAGTCCTGTGAGGAGCAGCTGAAGGAACTGGGATCTTTTAGCCTGAAGAAAATGAGGCTCAGGGAGACCTTAACTCTCCAGCTACCTGAAAGGAGACTGCACTGAGGTGGGTGTTGATCTCCTCTCTCAAGTAACAAATGATAGAACAAGAGTAAATGGTCTTAAGTTGCACCAGGGGAGGTTTAGTTTAGATGCCAGGAAAAATTGCTTCACAGAAGCTGTTCTCAATCATTGGAATAGACTGCCCAGGGAAGTGTCTGAGTCACCATCCCTGGAAGTATTTAAATGAGGTGGAGATGTGGCACTTGGGGACATGGTTTGATGGTGGACCTGGTGTACTGGGTTAATGGATGGACTCAATGACCTTAAAGCTCTTTTCCAGCCTTAACAATTCTATAAGTCTAAAAAAAAACAAAAGCAAGAATTCCTCAGCTTTTTTTTTTTTTTTTTTTTTTTTTTTTTNTTTTTTTTTTTTTTTTTTTTTTTTTGCATAATAAAAGCACATTTTTAAAAAAGGCTGTCTTCTCAACCATTCTTTCAGTTAGGTGTTTCTTTATGTAGTTATTTTCACTTTTGTTCACATGTATTTTCAACACTGTGACAAAAGGCAACATGACATGGAGACAGAGAATTGCAATAATTAAAGCTCCATACACAAAAGGCTTAAGCAAGGTGAGACCTGGTACATCAAATGCTGCTGCTTTGTGCTTTGCTCTAATGTCCTGCTCTGTCCAGACCACATGAAGGAGAGCTTTCGGAAGCACTGAGTATCCTCAGGCTCCTCTCTGCCAAGAGCTGTCTGAGCCCATCCCTGTGGAGCTGTGAGCCTACAGAGAGGCAGGAGACTTCTCACCCTCACAGGCAGGCTAGGAAAGATGCTGAAATAACCTCCACAATTGCTGTCCAATAGCCAAGAAATCCAGGAGCTGATTTTTTGCTTTGGTTTTGTTAGGGTAGTTTGTGCTATCTGAACTCTGACACAGCCTGGGACCTGGTTTTGCATCTTCAAAGCACTGTGCAAGCGTTATATAATTAATTCTTACAAAACTCTTATGAGGATAATGGACTACATATGAATTGTTCCCTACTAATCATAGAAGAGAAGAGGCTTTAAAGCACTTATGTCTTGTACCTATTGATCTTTCTGGGTGAAACCTTTATTATCAGGGTAGTGTCTGTATCACTGCGTTGCCAAAAAGCTCCAGCCAAGATCTGTGTCGAGTTGTGCCAAGCACAGCCTTGTGCAGTAGATTTGGTCAGCCTCTCTCAAAAGACCTTTCAGCTTACACAGAAAAGAGGGTGTGAGGAGACAATTAGAGGCAGAAAGTGAAGAAATTGATACACCCTTAGCAGAGCTGGCTACCAGGATAGCTGTGGTTCTCACAGGTACTGCTTTGTAACAAACCACGAGCCTCTTCCAGGGGTAGTTTCTGTCTAATATCACTGCCGATAAAATGCAACAAGGACATCAACAGCAACCCCAGCCTGCACCCTAAGAAAAATAGACTTTCCTGTGATATTAACATGATAGCCTGAGATATATCCTGAAGCCTGTAAATAGTAGTAGAATTGAGTTGTGTATCATCCTTGATAACAGGGAAAAAAAAGTGTGAAAAAGGCATTTTAAATATTAAAAAGCAAAATATTTTTAAAAGACAGAAAAAGACGAGAGAAAAAAATGCCTTTAGGTTTTTTAGTTTTTTTCCCCTGGATTGCATATAATTGTTTTACGCAAAATCATAAATCTTATTTCCATGGCTAGCAGTCTATTGTTATAATCTTGAATAACCCCTCAGAGGATCCCTTCTCAAGCTCCATTTAGTGTTTTTTGTTTTGCATACTCGTTCATCCTACATACTATCATGGCACATATCATGCCTGCAATTTCAAGCCTTATTAAAATAATCATTTTTATCCAGGATGGAGAGCTGTTACTTACCACTGGAAATACATGATTAGCTCATCCTAACTAAACTGCTCATTCCTCACCAGTAAAGGTTGGACACCTATCAACATTTCAATATTATCTCTAACATTTGGAGACAGCCTGTAATTACAGAGAATTTTGTTGGTAGTTTATTTTTAAGAAATAATAGGTGGAAATTTCTGTCTTGACTTTTCCATGTGGGATATGAAGTCCATAAAGGAAGGAGGAAACATATGTCATAAAAAGGAGATATATTTCACATTCTAATTTATCCAGCAATAATGCTTAGGGGTTTTTGTAAGACATAAATATGGGTAAGGACCTCATACTAATGAGTTTAATTCAGTGGAATTACAGTGGGTCTCAGATCTTTGTAAGAGGCGCTGCGAAGATCATTTTGCCCCTGTAGTAATAAACAAATGTATGCCAGTCTCAATGCACACAACAACTCTATTCCAAACAGACTACAAATGGACCCAGGAAAAACAGTTAAGAGAAAAGGAAAAAAAAAAAAAAGGGTTTCCAGTAGAAGATTATGCAGAAGACCTGCAGAGCACGGAATTCTCAAGGTGAGGGTTAAGCTAACAAAAGCCATAGAGAGTGGTGTGGCAGTCCAGTCTGACCTCTACGGATGCTGAGTTTAACAGGGCTTTCTGATAAGGCTACATTTGATGTTTTACTTTGTTTTGCTTCTATTTTACCTTTTTCTATTTTTCTCTTTCATTATGATGCCTGACTCTGCATTTTCACTCAGAGGTATTAGCACTAGGAGAGTATTGCTCTGTAGTGTGAGTTTGTTTCCCATTTGCTGTAATTCGTCTGTCCATTTGGATTCCACACAAGTGTGGCTCCTCTGGCTTCCTGAAAAGCTGCCAGAGGAAGCTTAAGATGGCAAGATAAGATGAGAGATGCTGCGTTGTCAGTGACAGCCATTTAATACTCAGTTGCAGAAGGGTAAAGCCTCCTGCAGCAGCAGGAGCCATCTGCATGGAGCACACAGGCTGAGACAGCCTCGCACCCTTCTGGAGAGGGAATAACTGGCCAAACAGGAAACCCTTCAGTGGTTAAAATAACACTGTGTGCCCCTGCTTCCACTGCTGAGTCCCACCCAAAGAGCCTTTGCAAGATGGCAAAAACACCTCATCAAATACAAAGGAGCGATAGCAAATAATACAGAGCAAGTAGTGAATACATTTCAGCATATACAGAGATGAAATATGAAAGCACTAGGCCAGATGAATCTAATCTGTGGTTGCTTCACTGTCATAAAACAGCCATAGATCAAGAAGACGGGATTGTAGGGAAATCTTGCACAGAAAAGTTGGAGCATTTTAGCCATTGGCTTTAGCCCTGCAGCTTTCTATCAGCAGTATTTCCTCTGTGCAGCAAGATACACGGCCTGCCCTCCATTTTTTAAATCAAGGGCAGGCAGTGACAGGTGAAGATAGGTTTGTAAAGATAGTAATAACAAAGCAACATGCAAAGTGGTGAAAAAGAGTGAATAGGGAAATTGCTACTGGTGGGATAAAAGTGTTTCTCCCAAATGGGAGAACAGCAAGCACAGCTCTCACTGGAGCACTCTAAGCCTGGAGGAACACTAATGGAAGAGCCAGAAAGCAGAGACAGAAACTATGCAGACAGTACAATGGACTTTCTGGGAAGGAAGAAAGAAACAGTTAAAGGCAACATCAATTTCAAACGTGGAGAAAATCCAACAAAACCAACAAACCAAAACAAAGCAAAACCAAAACACACCATTAATGATTTTGAGAACCATATGAGAACCAAAAAGGTCATAACGAAGGGCATAATTTGATGGCAGATGACCTGACTGGTCCATGAACTACTTGAGAATAAAAAGGATGTAGATAGAGGGGTAGAAAGAAAGTGAATGAGAAAGAAAGCAGTGAAAAGGATTCACACAAGAAAGAACAGGAAGGAACAGAGTAACACAAGAGAGTTGTTCAGCCATTTTCTGTCTAGACAAAGGGACAGCAATAGCTTGCATCAAGACATGACACCTCCCTGGGATGCAATTTCTGTGACTGCATACCTTCACAACTGCAGTTTCAGTCGTGATTTCTTTGCAAGTGGGAAAATGGCATGGAAGGGAGGCTCTTTACTGCTCCAGGCTTCCTGTGCACCTCAGAAAAAAAAGCACCATACTGAAAGCAGAAAAGTAACATTCAAAGTACATAACAAACACGACTATAACCTACCACTGAGACGCCTGCCTACCTCACCACCCACATGAAAAATGTGTGTGCCATTTGAAGTGAAATTCCCCTGATAATTGCAGCTTCTCTTCCAACAGATAAAGAATATATCTGTTTGTTCATTAAAAGATTTTTTAAAAAGTCTCAACAAAGACTTTGTTTTAAATATTGGCACAGTGGGGTATTTGGACCAAATATATTCCCTCCCCCTGAAGAAAGAACTATCCCAGCGTGACACAATGACAGAAATGACAGAACAGCAAAGCGTCATGTCAGGGAGATGGAAGGTTTCAAAAGGAAAAACATAAAGGTGCCTCCAGGTTTATCCAAGTCTATTTTTTCCTTGAGAATTGTAATTACTCAAGAGTACAAGATTTCTTCTTGATTGTCTGCAGGGGGTTTTAAGGGTTTCTTTTTCTTTACCCTTCTTGACAGCACCTCCTGCTGACATCAGAGCGGCAGTCATTACACCTTCCTAGTAATGTCAATGAAAAACTTCCCAAATACATTTCTATATTGTATAGTTCATCTGGACTTTAACAGAGAAATCTGCAGCCAGAAGAAAGCTCAAGGACTTCACAATGATTATGCAATCTCCTGTTCCATTAAAATACTTCAGAAAAGTATTTAATAGAGAAGGAAAGCCTGTAGTTCAGTCTTTCAGAGACTAAAAGTCAAACAGCAGAGAGCTTGTGGCCAGATGTTGATCTTTCTTCTATTCAGGGTATTCTGGAATTGAGGGATGTTTGTTGCCCATCACTCTGGTATAAGAAAATTGGGCCCCATTCTTGGAGTGAGATAAAAGCTCACTAAACAAGCTGTCAAAAAGCCATTGAGGTCAGAGCAATGATTTCCACGCCTTTGTTGGAGTTTAGTTCAGACTCTTTCAAGACCCCTCTGACATTCGGGGGATCCCTTGTTCAACACTTACTGAGAATGTCACATGATGCCCTCTCACCCTAAATCTCTTGCTATCAAAAAGACAAAACTTTTCTTTTTTTAAGTGTCTGTCTCACCTCTGCTTTTCAGTTTATGCTTCATGATTTGACATCACAGGTACAGATTATGGTGTGCAATAAAGAGGAATTCTCTACGAAAAATAGGGCTAAATAGTGAGATATCACTTTTTTATTTCAAATGTTGATGTCCCTGTAGAATGAGATCTACAGAGAGATGGATGTGTACAACACTATCTTCCTAACAGGATTATTCCCAGTAAATAGCCTATCATCTACACTTTAGGAAGAGCTTATGAAGGAGGGGGGAGGGGGAAAGAAGAAAAAGAACTCTGAAGATTAACACAGAATTTAAAAAATCTTTTGCTCCATGGCCTCTTCATTTTGTTCCATGACCCCTTCATTTGGTGTTATCTTCCCTTATATCAGTGTTAGATAAGGTAACAAAAAGGTCCCCAGAGCTAAATACTCCTTATTTCTCCAGGTAGCTTAAAATTATATAAAACCTTTAGAATTTGGCTACTGCATTTCATTTTAGCACCATATGACATCCAGCTGATGTAAGTCAGCATTAAAATTAGGTGGAGCTATGTACAGTTCCATTAGGGGATGCTTAACCCAGAAAGTTTAAGCAGGAGTTTTCAAAATAGCAGTTCCCAAGGGCAATAGGACAAATTCAGCAGATTTGGGAATTAGACAATTCTCAGGGAAAAAAAAATCTTAAGTACCAGAAGCATAAACTAGAGTTACGGGATATCACCTAACAACCTCAAAATCACAGATTTAACCTTGACTTTTCATTTCCATCATCGTTGGGGTGATAAAAGAGAGAAAGATTTCACCTAGGTATAGCCAGGTATCTGAGCTTTTGTTAGGGATCCCTTTTTCTCCTGAAACCAACCAATATTACAATTATTAAGAAACACATTTTCTAATTCAGAGCCTAAATGATAGTTACACAGTCCATTCTTTAATTTCAAAATACTAAAAAACCTTAAAAACTGGGTTGTATTTTTGTTAAAAAACCTAGTGTGAATTGGTTTCAGTTTTTGTGAGATACCTCAATAACACAATCGTCTCAAGTGAAGCAGTGTCAGCAGACAACTGTATCCACTTAACAAAATGGATGTATCAGTGATGTTAATCCACAGAATGCTTCTCCAGTAACATGGGTTTGTGGTAAATGAATTAACCCTCCATCCTCCTAAGCTCTTTGTGATTATTTCCTTTTTTGGTGACTTTTTGTGACTTTTGCTCACTGACGTGCTGGCAGAGTGCTGATTGTTTGTGCAGTTCTTGACCTTTGGTAATACTGTGCTTCTACAACCTTCACAGTGGGGTCAGAACTACAGCATGTACAGACATAGATAGGGAGGAAGGTGGCTGTTTCTCAAAGGCTTATGGTCTAAATGGACAAAAAAGTAGATTAAAATAGAATGAAAGTGGAGGATAATGGTTATAGCTGGTTGTAGTTACTGCTCAGCCTTTGCCAAGGAGAACCTGGTGGACAGAATAGATCATGTTCATCCCTGATACAGCTTCCCTAGATTTTATACTGGGGAGTAATTTCACTCCTATCACACATTCATATATCTTTGTCTGACAGCCTTTCAGAGCTTTATTAATCAGTGTTTCATGCAAACAGTTAAAAGCATTGAAGCTGGAATTATGTGATCATTGTCATAAAGCGAACAATATATTGCATCTTGTTTATCCATCTGTTATAATTGCACTATGGGAATTAAGTTGCTTATAATAAATTCAATTACATAAGTGGTACTCACACATGTAGATGTCAATACATACTGCTCATTTCCACATTTGATTCTTCATATTAGACAATGCTACAGGTTTTTATGGAGCACAGCTGCATGCCTGTGACCTTCCTGTCACTGCTGAGATTCTCTGCTGCCTGGTTCTGCCTGCAATGAACATCTTAACCCCTACGATGGAGAAACAAAGTCAAGTGTCTCTGCTGTATTTTGCTGCCTGTTTGGAGAGCATTAGAGTTGTAAGCTGTTGCCACAGATGGCTATAATTCTCTAAAATTGTTACATTTATGAAACTGATTTTCAAACTGAAGAGATAATACAGGACAATGAATCCAATTAAGAAAGCAAAGACAACTTGGGCTAGTCTCCCTGCTCTGCCACACTCTTTCTGTGGCTTAATCCTGACTTTTGACCCTGGATACATCTCTGCAACCCTTGAAAGTGAGTCTGAATCCAGTCTCAAGCTCAAACTTAGCTCATATTCAAACTGTGTGGATGACAGGTTGAAGTCTGGGGTTTAGGGGCACTGTTTGCTACACTTCACCACTTGGTCTTCAGCCCTGCACACAGCCAAGAACCCTCCCTTCATGCAGGCTCAGTGAAATCTGGGCTACTCGTGCACATTTTCAGCCTGAACCTCAACTGACTCAACACACAACTAGGAAGTGAACAGGAAGTTCGGCCTCCTGGGATTCCCCCTCCTTAATGGGAACATGGTGGGACTTGTTTGCTCTAGTTTAAATCCTGAGCATAAATATTCTCAATGGGGAGTTTGATTTTCTTCCTTACCCTGGAATTTACAGCACCATCCAATATAACTGTCCTTATAACGAGCAAAAAAAGCAGACCCTGAGAGTAAGAAAAAAAGAAAAAAGTGCATCAAGGAGGACTTTTAATTTTGGCTTAGTTTTGATAGTGGCTGCTCAAATCACTAATTTTTTTTTTATTAGTAAAGCAAAATACATTGATTGCTAGAGAACCCCTGAATATCCACCCTTGTACTTGGTTACAATATGTTAATATTCTCATGTTGTCAGCAGATCTTTAGTGAGTAGGAGGGATTCATTAACTCCAGTGCAAATTGCAATCCAGACTGGCAGAAAGCAGAGGCTTCCTATACCTCAAGCTGGCTGCAGTCAGAAGTAAGATGAGCGTGTCTGACTCAGGCCTACACATTACTGTATAATCATCTCTCTCTCACGGAGTTAAAATCACTTTACTTTGAAAAGACAGTGGTAGGTCTACATGGAATTGTTTCATTCTGATGCAAATGCATTCACTTCCTAGAGGAAATAAACATTTTTAGTCAGAAGGTAGGAAATAAATGGATTTCCTACTGAGGGATGAGTTTATCTTGTTTGCTTTCCTGTTTTACACAGACTTCTGTGTGTCTGTATATACTCATGTACAAATATATGTGTAAATATGCATGTGTGTATACAGATATACACACACATATACTACATAAATAAATGGGAATTTTCATAGTTTAGGCCAGATTAACTTTCAGCCCTGCCCTTGGCAAGTACTTTGTCCAGAAGCAGCTCAGTGATACTGTGACTAAAGAACCTCTATTAATCTCATTTTCTGTTCCATGTACTTCAGTGTCTGCATCAAAGAAATTACAGCATCAGCCTTTAGACAGGCAGGTTGCTGCAAAAACATGGGCCCAAGATTCTGAATATTCTTGGCATATGCTTAGAAGGGAGCAACACAGGAGTGCTCAGGAGCTGCTCATTCCCACAGGATTGAACCTAGAAGTCCTGATGGCTTTTGAGAGAAGGTGTATTCATTTCTTCCTCTTTTTCAAGGGAGTCTAAATTACCACCTTGCCTTTCATTATTCTCAGTTGACTCCTTCTGTATGATAATTGCAGCAAGGTTAAAAATGACCTAATGATTGCATTAGCTTCCACACAACTTTCCTCTTTTCACTCCTCTCTGACCTCTATCCACAATGAGAGATTAGTGAAGGACAGGCAGAAAAGTAAAGAGAATGTCTGAATATAGGTTGTCAGACCCAGCCCAGCTGTTGCTAATAATAATTTTCTGAGTGCAAGCACTGGATAAGCCATTTGTCACGAATGATTTATTTGATGAAATTAGCTCTCTTTTTCACTCCTTGCAAACCTCCTCAGTAAAATCATGGAGACATTCAGAGTTGTTTGTTATGTATCTAGGCCCAGGTGATTGTTTCTCTCCTAGAGCATGAGACTATGGATTAGTGGTAGACTGAGGTGCAAATGTTCAATAGAGGCTAATGATTTTGGATGCCTCTCCTTTTAGCTGTCTTTTTTGAACAGGCAGATCATGGCACTGATATTCAGCAAGTAAAGGCCTAAATCATTCTGAAAAAAACGCCCCTTAAGAGATACCTTGGTTGTTCATGCAAAATCACTAATTGCTTCTGAAAATCTATCCCAGTGTCTATTCATTAGATGTCATTACTCACAGTGGTGACATGGCAGATACTATAATTCCATAACTGAATGACTGAATCTCTGCAAAATGGAGACTTGATAGCCACCAATGAGTGACAAGTAAAGCTGTCTTCTTTATGTATGGAAAAAAAGCATTTATACAGGAAACATTCCTCCCTTCCAACTCTGCAGTCTGAACTGGGATGTCTAGCAAATAGAGATTTTTGCTAAATGCCTTCCCAGCTTCTGTAATTTTTTTTGGTCTTGTTTGCCTTGAAGTTTCTAAGTATTGTGAGGCAGATGCTGGGCTTTGACCTCAGCTGAGAGACTCACAGACCTTATTTCACTTACTTCACCTTTAGTTAGCCTGCTGTATCCCAAGGATTACATCCATCCTGTGAGAGATAACTGTTCAGGGACCTTTTAGGGGTTTCTTCATTCTAATTTGTATGGCTTCAAAACAAGGGGGGCAAATTGCGTTACTTAGTTTGTGTGAGTGCTCTCTTCAGGGCTGGTTGTGGTTGGTGAGATCACAGGAATGGGGTTTGCAGTTATGCCAACACCTCATGAAGTCCAAAGTCATTACAAAAGCTGGTTCTGGGACAGTAAATGCACCAGGATCATGCTGCATTTCGGTAAAAAAGCAGTATTGCTCAGGGACAACTGTGACTGGCTCAGCTAGAGCTTACCACTGTGTTTGGTGGGGAACCAGCACAGAGCAGGGCTGTGTCCTCCATGACTCCTTCCTGCACTGCAACACACAATGTCACTGGAATCACACCAGGGAGGAGTGTGTCCCAAATAAGGCCTATTTCAGTCCGTAGGTGATTTGTAGCTGTAGTCATTTGTACTATTATTTACTCAGGTTATTGATCTTTTCAGACCGGTAGCTGTATCTGGCCATGATTGACACAAGTGTCTTCATAGGCAGACAAGATAATGTAATGAAAGCAATAATACCAGCAGACAGTGGTAAAATAATGTGGGGGAAGGCGAGGGGGAGGAAGTGGTGATCTTAGTTCTTTGTCTTCCAATAATCACTGCACAGCTTGACATCTGATTTCTTTTACCTAATCTCAGCATGCATCTCAGAAATGCTACTGGCCATCAGATTATCCCAGCAGATCATTAAATTTCCCTATCCTCCGGACTTAGGTAGGCTGTGGAACTATCCAAGGATAATGAGCAGCCTGCTGTTGCACTCACCTGGCTCGGGTCGGTGTATTTTATGAAAGCTTCCCACATATTCTCTTTAATGAATGAGTCCTTTCTATTTATAGGGGAATACTCCAAGGGAAAAAGAAATAAATGACCTTTAGGGGGGTTTTTAATGTGACCTTTATGTGTTTTGATGGGAAACATATTCTTCAGACAAATTCTTAGTTATCAACAGGAAACTGCAATATGTGATCCCAAAGCCATGTGCAATTAAGTTTGCATATATGTAATGCTGCTCTCCTTCCATGAAAGCTGTACAGTCAGGGTCAGAGATAAAGCTTCCAGCTGCAATTACCTAAACAGCTGGATTGTTTGTATTCATGGGCTAAACTGCTATTGCTTCTAGTGGCAAACTCAACATGGGTTATAGCAGTACTAATGCTGTTTACTGACTCTAGGAAAGAAAACAAGTTTATCTGATCACAGATAAACTTACCTCCTCAGATAAACATTTAAATAAAAAAGGTTTCTCCTTCAAAATGCAAAAATACATTCCCTTATTCCCTGGTGGCAGTCAGATTTTCCTGCTCTTCCTTATGTGTTCATGTCCTTCCCTTGCTCTCCTATTCATATTCTCTCATCTGATTCCCACAAATGGTTCCTTCAGCTCAAATAAAAAGGCTCCAGACTGGTAGAATAGACTTGAGGATACTGGGGCTAAAAAACTTAAATGCTCAATTTCAGCAATTTGTGGCTTGCATTGTAAAGTCAGCAAGGCTGCGATAGGACCAGCTACTGGTGTAATGCTGTTTGCCTTCCTCTTCCCATCATGCAGCTCATGCCCTGCCTGTGTCCTGGGCAGCATTCACAAGAGACCTCAGCTACCACCGGGGTGCACAGAGGAATGACCTGAATGCCCATGTTGGGCTTTCTCACCCAGAACTAACACAGTATTTCAGTATAGCCCCAGATGACCTAATGATGATCGGCCTTGCCTCTGAAATTATGGTCACCCTGACTGCAGGTTCTGAACAGGTGCCAGATATTGAGATATTTTTCCTCCTGCCACATGAACAAGAGGAGGTATTGGTGTGTTTCCCTTGCTTAACAAACAGGGAGTGGACATTGAGTGACTGGCAAAAGGGTATAAAGGAAATTTATCAAAGAAAAGGCAGACATGGAGAGGAAAGATCTCAGGTTCTTCACTGTTAAGGTCAGTTTTGCTTTCATTGGGGAGGAGAAAATGTGCCACAGTGAATGTAAGAGTTAGAAAGGAGTTAGAAAGCTGGTGAGTTAGAAAGGACTAATAACTATAGGTGTAATAAAGCCTCCACTCACAGCCAGGGCTTTGAAACACCTTCAGTGGCAACCATTGTCATGATTTTGAATAAAGTCCAGATACACTAAAACTAAATAAACAACTGAGTTTTCCCAAAATCCAGGGTACTCAGATCTATAATTGATGATGAGCCACAGTTTTTGTCTGAACAGCTTTAATAGTAATTAATAAATTTACTCTAATAAAAATCTTGCTGGCAAAAAACCCTTAAACATGACATTATTTACATAATTTCCTGCAACAAACAGCTGCGTAGCCCTTCACTCCAGTCATAACTTTTTAGTTGTAGTGCTCCCGCACCCAAACATCCACAAATATTAAGGCACCTGCCTGGCATTTATGATACAAAGGAAATTATGGAAGAGGTGTGTCTCACAAGGGTGATTTGAAAACCAATATTGTAACTGGGGTGCAGATTCTGCAGTCAGATCCCTACTGGTGACCACTGGGATTCATTGCAGGATGGGGCTCATATTTACTGATAGCTTTTAATTAGTCTGCATAATTCATTTCCACATCTGTTTTCCTATAAACAAGCCACTAATTAGTTCAGTGAGTCAGTTTAAAAGTGTACCAATGTGCCAGAGAGTTTAAAGAGACACTGAAAATATTTAAAACACAGTCAATTTAATTTTAATTATTTTTTAAAAGGAAAGCATGAAACATCCCTCCCCATTTTTAATTTCCCTCTTTTGAACTCCTCTGCTAATTTCAGAATACATAGCTGCAAGGTTGTGAGTATGGCAAAGACTTGTGTCTCCAGAGGAAATCCATGCTGGTTAAGATTTCTGATATATTCTACTGCTTAGCTTTATTCAAGTGCTAGCTCGGGAAGCACTGCTAGCACTTCTAAAGCTTGGTCACTCACCTGAAAAAGTCAAGTTAATAACATAATTTTCTCAGTACTCCAGCCTCCTGGCCTAATGCAGCAAAGCAATACAGTTCTTAGTTCCTGGGCCAGAGTCTTGGATGTGGCTGGTATGGAGAAGATGAGATATTTCTGACTAGGATCAGAAAACAAGGATAGGAGACCCTCTCTCTCCCATCTGCTGAGGGAAGTGAACAGAGCTCACTGCCTTCAGAAATGAGCTGGCTCAGGCACAATGGTGTCTGTGCCCTTGCACAAATCTCTCCTGGGTGATCAGTTCAATACCTCCTTCAGGACCTGCACAAGGGAAAGCAGACACCTCATGTAGATGAGTTAGCCTTGCTCTGACCGCCACCCCTAATTTCCAAAATCTCATTCTGCTCAGACACAAGTGTAGAGCAAGTGGATCAGGTCTTCGCATGAGCAAAGATGAAACCTTGGTGTGTTCAGAAGTATTAGAAGTCAAAAATTAAACACTTGTAGAGCTCATTAGGCTTTTAAGTTCCTCCTAAGTCTTAGTTTTGTCTGACTAAACCCTTTATTGGCTCTGACTGAAAGCCTTGGTGCTAGGCAGCTATCCTTCCTGTTTAACCTTGTGCACTCATGTCACTTGTAACAACAGAAAGTGAAATAATTAGGTCGTTTTTAAATGCAGACTTTTGCTTTCCAAGCTGACTACCCCTTTAAAGATAAAATATCCCCCTGACACCTCTCTGATGTAGTTAGTGCCTAATAGCTAAACACGATGTCTGCACGATATTTTTTCTCCACCCTCCTTACTTTTTAAAATGAGGCTTACAGCATGCCAGCAATTTAAACTTCCGCTCTCCGCTGGCAAGTCAGGATGGCTTTGGTGAACAGTCTATTTCTTCTGATTATTCCTTGCCACTGTGAGGGATTATGGCTGAGTACCAGCGGCTTTCGAGCACCAGCGGCTTCCCCCTCCCCGCCCCCGAAGACTTGATCCAAACACACTCTCCTTGCAGATTACAGCGGAATCGCTAATGCAATTTTGGCCTGACTTTGATGCAGCACTCTATTGATGTGGGGTGACGCCGCAGCAAAGCAGCAAGGTTAGAGCTCAGCAGTGATTAAGCCGGAGTCCCTGGGCTCAGGTGTGCCTTCCTCCGCCCGTGAGGCTGCGGGCCCGACTCCGACCGCTCCGGCCGCGGCGCGCACCCCGCCGGGGGAGGGCAGGATGATTGTTCAGCTCTAGTTTCGTGTACGCCCCTCGGGAAGATAATCCCGGCCCGTTCAGATGCTGAGCAGTCGGGTAATCAATCAGTCAATCAGTCAGGAAAACTGGTTTTGGCATGCATCGCCCTCGCCAGCCGGGAGGGGGCCGCAGACCATAGGTGCAGGTCCGGGTCCGCTACCCCGAGGCCGCCCTCCTCTTCAGGCCGGGGAGGTAACGAGAGCTCCCCGTGTCTCTTCTGGAACCCCCGGGGCCACCTCTGATCGCCTTCCGGGAGGGCCCGGCAAGGAGCCTCTGAATCAGCCTTGACGAAGGAGCGGATAGAGTACCAGTCCCGTCCGAGGCTCATCCCCCCTCTCTGGACGTGAGGCTGAGCCTGGACAGCGGGGTTGGGGCTCCTCGGGCAGTGTCGGCTCTGTACATGCCAGGATATCATGTATATTTGATGTGTGTGTATATAACATACGTATTCATAAGCAAACAAACATCTGCGCCGGGGATCTTTATAATGTTCCAGCCACAGTGGTACCCAAAGGAGAGTAAAACGGTGGGAAAAGGGAAAAAAAAAAAGGAAGACTTTATTTTTTTTTTCTCCAGGCATCTGATTTACTCCGTGACTCTGATGCTTATCAACAACGCGTGAAGATTGCAGTAAGGATCCTCCCTGGAAGGCGAGGAGGAGCAACTTCCAGGGGGCTGGGAGGAGGTGGAGTGCAGCGCGGCTCTCGCCTATAAGGAGGTGCCCAGCGAGCGGCTGGTGCTTCCCACCCAGCTGCCGCTCGCAAGGTGAATCGCCGCGGCGGCAGTCGGGGCAGCGGGCTCGGCTCGGGCACTGCCGCCGGCGTCTGGAGCGGCTCCTCCAAGGGCTGCGAATAGTCCCCCGGCCGGCCCCGGCTTCCCTTCACCCGGAGTGCTTGGATGCTGTATGGAGTAAATGAGCGGAGGCAGAGCGAGCGCACAGAGGCTGAGAGGCGCTCGGAGACCGGGACCAGGGGAGACAGACGAGCGGCTGGCTTCCCCCTCCGGGGCTGAAGATGGATTCCCGAGCCCTCGGGGGCTTCACTCTGCTGCTCTTCACTTTATGGCACCTGGGATTAACTGCAACAAATTGTGAGTAGAGTGAGTGCAAGGAGTTGCCAGGGGTTGGGGCGGGGGCGGGAGCGGGAGGAGGAGATGCAGAAAAACTCCAGGGAAAAGGGGGTTTTTGCGCCATGACCTCTGAGAAACTTAGCCCAGCTCCGCTTTGCCAATGGAGCTCAGAAATGCAAAGTTGGGGCCAGATGGAGGGACGGCTCTCCACCGTCCTGCCGGTGTGGATGTGGAAGTGAACGGGAGCTGCTGGAGCCTGCGAGGAGCCGCTCGGGGTTTTCCGCACGGTTTGCTGTCCTTCCGCTGGCTGCATCTTTCTGCGGTCGGTGTGGCCGCTGTCGCCCTGCCTCGGCTGAGGGCCACCGGCCGGGACGGGGCCGGGGTCGCACCTCTGCCTGGCTGGGAGGGTCGGTCCTTTCCGCCGGGGCTGGGGGAAGCTGCGATTTTGCGGGCGCAGCCCGGCTCCAGCCTGGCGGAGCAGGGCCGGTGGCACTGAGTGTCTTCTCTTGGCCCGGCGGTACCGTCGGTTCCCTGGGCGCTTCCCACGGGAGCGGCTGGGTCCCGGGGCGTGGTGCTCGCCGTCCCTGCTGCCCCAGCACGTCCCGGCTGGGAAATCACCGTTTGCTCTTTTTTTTTTTTTTCCCCGGGAGATCCGCTCGCAAGTTCGCCGCGTATCTCTGCCGGTCCTGCAGGGTCGGTCCCCGCAGGCAGAAGCATCCCTGGCCGCCGGGCTTTGCGTTGCGGGCGGGCATCAGCGGCGGCTCTACGGGCGCGCTTGGGCCAACCCGGTGCAGCCGGGTACCGGCGGGTCCTGGAGCCCGGAGCGGGCGGTGCTGCTCCGCGGTCTGCCCCGGGGCTGGAGGGCCGGCCGGGGCTGGCGGGGCTGGATCGCGGCTCCCGGCGCGGCCTCCCCGGGGCCCGT
>VYZT01008545.1:97996-108037 GCA_013400735.1 Pomatostomus ruficeps
CGCCAGAGGGCGCTGTTGCCCCGCCGGCGGCGCTGCCCCGGCCGAGCCCCGCGGGCAGCTCCGTCCGTCCGTCCCTGTGTCCGTCCGTCCGCCTCCTCCTAACAGTGCTACCTGGCCCGGCACCGCTCCTCTTCCTTCTCTTTTCCGATATATGTGTTTCCCCCCTTTATCTTCTTTAATTTCCAGTCAATTAAATCACGGTTAATATGTTTTAATAACGCTCGCGAATACTAAATGGCAGGCGATTTAAGGCTGAGGCTTGCCATTACGGATGCGGCCATAAAGTTAATTCCTAACACTTAAAAAGAAACTCCGCGTTAATGAGTTTTACTATTTCACGGGTGACAGTTTAATTTCACACTGCCAATAAACATTTCCATTGAATACGCGCTGCTTCCTAAATATTTAGGAGTCAATCTTAAAGCATGATGATCAATGGTTTTATTATACTGTACAGATTTTACTTATTCATTGAGCAATGAATTAGCATGGAATCAGCTGTAAGTGCTTTCCCAGGAGCTGAGTGAAGGAGCCTGTGAATCTGTAATAGCTGCGAGTTCCCTAGAAACCTCGTTAGATTCACATGTGAAGATCTCTGTGTGCTTGCACGGACCTCAATAATTGTACCCTGTATGAAAATTCATCACCTTCTTAAATAAATCATCTCCTTATGTTTGAGCTCAGGGAGGCTGTGCTCTCTTCCTCAGTTTTGGGCCAGGAAAGCTTTTATGCAGGCTAAAACATTGGAGCAGTGTCCTGAAATATATTCAAGTAGCTGTATGAAAGTACTGCTGCTCTAAGGGGTTACTGAGCTGCCAGGTAGCCAGTAAACTTTCCAAAAGAAATAACCGAATTCCACAAATGGGAAGCTTCCATGCAGGCGACTGTCAGAAGCTTCTGTTTGAAAGCCCAAGTGCAGTGGGAAAGGATTGGTTCTGCACCTTCCTCGATTTGACTGCTTTGTCCAAAGGAGTTGCATTCAGATGCCAATACCTGTATGTTCACAATGACTTCAACAGGTTTGTTTCTGGCAGATTTTGTGAACAAGAACAAGACGGGGGACAGGATCTACAGTTGAAAAGGACTATGCTTTGGGGAGGATGAATGCAGCTCCTTTCATTGTCTTCCTGATATCTGTCTTTAATCTAATTTGGTTTCTTTTGTTGCTTCTAACTTATAAAACTCTTAAAAATTATTCTTTTCTCACTTTAGTTTCTGTAAAGTAAAAGTCCTGAGTAAGTAAAATTCCCTGCCACTGAGATATTTGATTCTAATTTCCTCTTTGGTAATAGTTTTTAATTAAAGAAAGACTTGGTGAAGAAACTGCTTTGAAACACACCTACAGGCTAGGGGTCAGTAGACATCATTAGAAAGATCAGAATTGCCAAATGCTAATAAAACATAAGAAATTCCTCCCACTTTGCGTTTTGCAATATTTTATTAAATTAGGTAAATAGAGTGGCAATAGGATTTCTCCCCAGGATACTCATTACTAGAAAATGAATAAATAGCCATGTATGTAACTCTGTAAATGTGTTGCGTATGATATCTGGGAGAACAGAAACTTCAACATTTATCAGATAGACAAGGAGACGCAGAGCCTTGCCTGCTATATAACAAATTAGTTGCCCTTTAGCAGCATATTCTGTGTTCTGAAAACATTAGTAGCTTTTTTTTTTTTCTTCTTCTTTTCCACTTTAAAGTTGGAAGGAGGGAGCAGTAGTAAAAAAATGAGACATGAACTCATGGTTTTTCTTAAGCACTTTGCTATATCAGTTCAGGGCTAGTCTGCAACTGCAGAAAAGAATTGCAGGAACCATTAGTGATCTTCCACATGGTTTAGTGTGGTGTATCTTAAAAATGCTCCCTATTGCTGTTTTACACGTTATGCCTCCCTCCCCTTACTTGTATCTTTCTTGACTGACTTTTCAGACATAGACAGAAAGACCTAGCAGATTAAACAACCTCCTGGTCAAGTGACACCTTCTAACTCCCATTGCAAAAGTTATTCTCAAATTATTAGATGTTTCTGTTCCAGAACACGGCCGCCTCTGCCAGCAACAGCATCAGTAACATTTATTATTCCTCTTCACCAGCACTTATTAACTGCTAATTAGCTGACTTTCAAACCTTTCACTTAAACCCAGTCATAAGTGTCAGTCAAGGCTGCAGAAATTCCATGTGTAGTAGAATGAGATCTTCTACCAAAGTTCTTGCAGATATGGTCAATGTATGGTCCATTACTCTACGGTAGATTCCCATGTGGCCTTACAGGACAAATCTGTCTTTAATAATTCTAGTCAGTTAAAAATAGGCCATGTGTGTCTGGTTTTTTATGTATTTTGAAAAAAAATACTGAAGAAAACTTTTTTTTTTTGGACAAGGAAATTTTATATGTATATATAATTTGTATATTTATTTTAGGCAACCAGTGTTCACTCTGATTTTAGCCTTCCTTCCTCTGCAGTGATGATAATTGTGCAGGAGTCAGACAAATGTACGTGAAAACTTACAGGAGAAAAATCTGACTCTGGATATTTGAGGCCATCAAGATCAGGAGGGCATATTTGGGATTTGCGTAAAGGCACAAATGAGACCTGTTGAGTCAACTGTGGCAAAGGCAAGAGGTCTCTTAAACAGTGACCTTTCTATCCATGTGGTCAGAAATGCTAAGTTTTGAAAAGCTCTGCGGAAATAGGTAGAATATTGATCATCGGTTTGTGCCTCATGTGCTTGCAGGCTGAGCAAAGAGGATCAGACGCACATCTCTGGCTCCAGCAATTAAATATTCTTAACAAGAGAATAATATTCAGACATGCTTTCCTCCACTTAGTTTCATATGGGGAGGGGGAAAACACAAATGTTAGCTTTTTCATGTCTTCAGATGTATCAATGGAGAAATGGTACAAACAATGAGATTTCTGGAGAGAAAAGCTGTGAGTGACCCACAGCTGATTGGTGCCTCCCTTGCATATCTGTCACTAGCTAGCTTTCAGTCCCTTGGACTCATTCAGCAGTCCTTGGCTGTGAGTCAGTCTCAAGATGGTCGTTCCATGGACTACAATGGATTTTCGAGTCTGCACCCACCAGGCAGATGGCATTGCCAGCCACACAAATCCATCCGGGGTTATTATCTCAGCATCCAATACATTATCTGCTTGGACAGTTCTCTTTTCCTTTTTTTTTCCCCCCTCTTAATGTCATGCAAATGCAGCAGGTTTTTCCTTATAAATTAACAGCAAGAATGAATTGTTTTCAAATGTGCTTGGTACATTTGTACAAAATATAGACTTCAAGTGGAAAATATGGTGACTCTGGTTAGAACAACATACTTGTGAAGGTCTCCCCCCAGCACATGGCCTGTACTGGCTTCTGCCAGCACTCCAGTCAGTGTAGGAGTGGTGAAGATTTTTTTTAAGCACTGTAATCATTCTTTTACCAATGGGAAACTGAGGGTGTGTATATAAACAAGAGATAAATGTACAATCACTGTGAGAATATAAGTATCTAAAATAAAGTCTTAGGGGTCAATTGAGTTGATCCCATATGGCATGGTTGTGTCCCGTTCTCTGTTGCTAATTCATATTCATATTTTCTATATGGAGTAGTTTCTAAATTCATAGACTACTCCTCATTTCCTCTTCCCCTCCTCCTTTCTCTGCTGCTATTTGAAGCAAGTGGAGTTTGGATATCTCAATACTGAAATGAATAAGTATCCAAAGGCAGTGGGAGTGTGAGGTAGCATTTATTTATTTTTAGCCTACAAAATGGATTTTCTATAGATGTGACAGGTTTCAGCTCTGTTGGCAAACTTGAATTACAGTCTTACCTACCCCCTCCTCTGAAAGAGGCACGAGAATGGGAGACAGAGAGGACTTAAGGTGTATCTGCCAGCTCACACGTGCCAGGCTCTGTCTGTGTATCTCCTTCCACTCTGCCTACCAGCCTCCAGAATCCTACCAAGTGTTCCGGGGCTGACTATACAGGGCACCAGGAAACTTTCTGGGTTTTTTTTTAAATAATAATAATAATAATAATAAATTCTGCTGTGTTTTTCCATCCTCAGAATTAGGGGAATATATTCTGGTCCTGTAGCATCCCCCTTTTCTGTCTGCTGTGGCCATGCTGATGCAAGCATTGTCTCTGTAGGATTTGGTTGCTGCTGAACTCAGCTCTTCTGGGTCTACTTAGAAGAGAAAAGACCTGGTAGATCTGTATGGACATTTTCCTTCTGCTGTCAGTAACGCCTTTAAGAGACATGAACTGTCTTCTTTTTGCTTTTAACTAAGCTCCCTCTACTCAAACCAAGAGAAAGGACAAGAGAATGATATAACCATGATATAATAAAGGTTTAAAATCACAGGTAATTCTTGGAGGCTTGAAGGCATCCCTTGGTAAGGCAGGAAGCATCAGCAGATGTATTGTCATGTCTGTAGAATTAAACAAGAGATTTTTTATTGTACACAGTGCTGGGTTGATATCATTAATAATTAATTTCCTTCTATTAATTTTGTCACAGATTTTTTTTTTTTAAATTGCCCTGTGCAGGTTCTCTTGGGCTAGTAGTGCTATTTGCTCAGTAGATGAGTGCAACTGATATTTTAAATGATGAAAACAACTCAATATAGAATTCAGAGGGGGAAAAAAAAAGATGCCAAAACACAGATTTATTTGGTTTTTGATTATCTGCTCTGTTAAGCAGTTAAAAAAAAATTGGTAGTTCATAGTGTGGTGATCTGACTGCCCTTCTAGACAGATTTATTTAGACATATGAAGAAAATATTTAATATTTTAGCTGGTATTTTCTCCAAAAATAAAGGCAAGTAACTTAGTAAAATAGAGAGCATGAAACCATTTGTAAATGAAGGATCTTGCTTGATCTGTATTCCAGGAGAGCAGTCCCATTTTTCTGGCTGTGTTTTTCCTTTGCATGATACTGGCTCTTTCTCTACAGTCTTACAAACATATGCTGGAACTTGGATAACTTGGTCCATCTCCTACAGAACTTTGTGCTCAGAGATCATCAGTACAGGTTCAGAATAAAGCAGTAGAAGTCTGTATGAACCCACCTGTTCACAATACTAAATGGGCATTAGAGTACTGGCCCATTCATTTATTATGCTGTATTTTGTAACCTGTGAATTAAAACCCTGCAGAGCTGATTTTTTTTTTTTTTGAATGTACAATTGTAGTACTTAAACTGAAAATAAGGTACAAAGCTCAAAGTGGTAATGGCAGGTTTTATTTTATCCAGTGTTTCTCTACTATAATAAAGACCTCACCAGTCTCCAGTGCAACCCCAGAGATCTCAACCTGTGTAGTCCTTGAATAACCCAATCACCACAAGTATGCTGCAGCCAGGGCAACAGGATGTGATGAGTTCATGGACATCTGTGATAAAAATTTTCTTTCTTCTGTGGCAGAAATTGTCTGTGGAAATAATTTTGGAAGAGAGATGCTTGTGCTACTCTTTTTCAAACACTGTATATGGATTTTTCCTGGTTGAGAAGAAGGCTTTAGTGTTAGAAAGAAATGTGGAGAAATGATTCACCTCATAAAAGCAGAGCTAGGTCTTTAGTCTCTTCTGTGTCAGTGGCAGCCCACCATTTGTCCTCATTTTCACATGCCGAATCAGAGAGGAGCCAGGCGTGGAATCAGACCCCTGTGTGCTGGTGTGCTGCAGGTAGGAGAAAGCTTCAAGTGAACTAGAAGGTTTTTGCCTCAGTTTGAGCCTGATTGAAACAGGTTTTGGATAACAGCAGCTCAGCAATTTGTTTTGTCACGAATGGAGATTACCAGAGTAAGTAAATTTAATCCAGCATCGCTGTGATTCATCATCTGGAGGTTGTTTCAGCTCCAGAATTGTGCTGGTGTGCTTGTATTGGGATAGGGAAGCCCAGATTCCTAACCACAGAGACTGGCTTATCAAGGAACTGGATGCAGGTGCTGGAGGTTTGTTGGGAAGAGTCTCTGTGACTCCCTCCTGTCACAGTCAACATCAGACACATTGCATCAGTGATAAACTTATCAAATACCTTTGCTGTTCCCTTGTTGGACAGTTCAACTCTGAATGTGAGGTTAAGGGGTATTTTTAATGAGCATCACTGTCACATGAATTCCTAAGAGCAGTAACAAGAAGAAGCTAACTTTGTAATTGCTCAGTGAATATTATTCAAGACTATAAAAGGCTTTTAGTAGCTGGTGTTAATGTACTCTTTTCCAAACTGTTAATTGCCTGGGATCTGTGATATCTTTATGGCATAAAGAGCATTGAGTTGCAGTGGGACACATGGCATTCCGTTCAGCTTGGTACTTGGAAACACTCAAAAGATATTCAGCAACAACCACAGCAGCGGAAGCTGCAAAGAATAACTGGTATCATTCTGAGGAACATTTCCCTTTTGACACTGGTAATTAGGGTTCAGCACAGAGCCCCAGCACATGAGACAGAATGGTATTCACTGCTAACCACCGTGGCACTGTAGCAATTGAACTGGGAAGGAAACAAATGTGTTTTCCTTCTCTCTTTTATTGTGTGTATTGAGGAAGATTGAGTGTTGACCCTTAGGAATTCTGGGGCATAAATTTTTCTTCTAAAACTATTCAGTGCACTGTGTTGCCAATATAGTAGTAAATAATAATAATAATTTTCAAATGGGTAGTATCCTCTCTTTGTTCCCAGCTGGGCAATAAGGAGTTGATAAATGCTGCACTGCCTGAATAAGAATTGGCTTGTTCCATTTACTGCTCTGAATGGTGAAGCATTGTTCCTCGATGACAATGGTTCTTCACTGATGACAGCTCGTCAGCACTTCAGGAACAGAGACAAATGCCTTGTGATCTATGTCACCAGTGACACATCTGTAGTCATTCCCATAATAGTTCAGTGATGTCTTTATGTTTGGGCATCAATTGCCCCCGCTTAGGATGTAGATACTGAGCCATTGCTCTCTGTCCTCCTCCTAGGTCATAAAAGCAACTTGCTGAATATTAATATATAATTTTCTTCTTTCCCTACATGCAAATTTGTCACTGGAGCAGGAGGGGAAATGGCATGTTCTAGCTGGAGAATATGTGTGGTGTGCTTAAAATTATACATGAGGAATGGAGCAGGAGATGGAGTCTGGGGTGTGCAGGCAAAAAGAGGAGGTCACAAAGAATGTTTTTCCAGTTTCCTATTACTAGTGGCAACTTCCTAATGCACTCAGTGAAGAGGTCTAAATTAATGGTCCAAGTGAGTCATCAGTGAGCCGTTAGTGGGAACACGTTCATTTGTAGTAATCAGGATTGATTTATGAATAGACAAAAGGGACCAAATAAGCTATGAAAATGCATGTTGTAGATGTTTTTTCCCCTGATGAATAATTCATCCTCTTCTAGTATCCATGAAAACAAAAACACTGTGCACATAAAAACCCATTAAAAAAGTTAATCCCACAAATGGCTGAACACGCAGAAAATCAGCTTTTGTTTTAAAAGGTAGATTTTCTCAAATCTTCTCTAATTTGATTTGCCAGTGGGGTATAATTTAAGTCAAACAAGTTAGCAGCATTATGTGCTATATAAAGGTCTAAATATTTAATAGATTTTGATAAACGCCTGCCCCCCCAGGATAAAGAGCTGAGGAACGCTCACTCACTTTCCACAGTGCAGAGGGTAAGCTAAACCCAATAGAAATGGCAAACGCAATGGAGAGGGAGTTTCTGTTCACAGGATATGGTCCTCCAAACCTGGCCTTGGGAGAACTTGTCGTGCACCTACATAATCCTATAAATAATCCAAAATCTCAATAATCCTGCAGAAATGGCCTCAATGGAAATGATAGAGGATTTTTCATGACTGTAAAGTCTCATGGTCTCTACATGCCTGTGAAAATGCCCACAGTGAGCCTCTCTCAGGCAGAGCACATGCTCTGGAACACGCAGGATGCTGTGTATTCCCATAATCCATCTGCCTATCTCCTCCTGGATGGGCATGTCAGTGGGAAGGGGAGCATCAGTGCCTCTACAGAGACTGGTGCTCCAGAGGAGCTCAGGTGTTCTGTGTAAAACTACACAGGAAGTCTCCTGAAAAAATAGAATATGAAGTTGGGTGTACTGGATTCTAGGTGGGCACTTTACCCCTAGGCTGCTGAACCCTTGGTGCACCTCCTATGTCAACGCTAAACAGAATAACAGAAAGAAGGGAGGAACTTTACACAGAAAGAACAGTGCCACTGGATTGCTTCCTAACTGCCCCCAGAAGTTCAGAGGGGTTGGTTTGTGTTGTTCTATTATTTTTTTATTTTGTAGAAAAATAGTTTGCATTTTAATTTTGGAGGAAGAACCTCCTTCAGCAACTCTGAGAAAGATTAAACAGCTATGGCATTTTTCACAGAGACTGTTTGTTTGGAAAAGAAAATGAAAATTTGATGAATTTCAATCAGATGTAGCTTGCAGCATTCAAATATTTATGGATTATCAAATTCCCTTTTCCCAGCTCTGCTTCTTAAGTACAGAGCTCATCTTATATGTAATATTAATTCTCATTATTCTTAGATAGTTATTCATTGAATTCTTATGCAGACTCAGTTCATCTAGGACCTGGTCTAAATTTCATGAAAATGAAGGGAATGACTCGTACTTGAATTTCAGATAATCTTTTTCTCAGAAGCCTGTTCATCCAGCATGCAAATCTTTGTTATTGTTCTCCTGCAAAGTTTGTTTTCCTTAAAATCTGTCTGGCAATGTCTGTAATACAAGTTGTTTGTACCTGTCAGCAGTGGGAAGAACTATCCTTTTTCCTGGTGGTTGCTGGTCCTTTGGAGCACATCATTTGAGAGAGAGTTGACCCGCTCTGCTGTCATATTCTGTGCCACCCTTGTATCCAGCTTATCGGCAATACAACTGGTGAAAGTTACACATCCTTTTGCACACTTCTTTCCATTTTTTCAACAGTTGTTCTGTTTTCTGAACCCTTCTGTTCTGTTGAGTTGGCTACACTCCACTGTAATACATAGGATTACACTGTGATAACAGCATTTTACAAGCATTACAGAAAACATTTTAAGTGTTCAGAAAAGCTAGTAGTCCAAGGGTATTTCTTCCAGGCAAGTAGGAGCTCATGTTGCTGGTGCTTCTGGTTCCACAGATGAGAATTTGTTCCTAGAAAACATATAGCTAGCTTTTTGTTAGTAATGTTAGGTACGTGTGCTGGCTAAATTACTAACGTTAAACATTTTAACCATAAAATAATATTTTTTTTTTTTTTTTTTGCAAATTATAAACGATTTTCCTTTTGAAACCTACACTTGGTAGCTGATCCTGTTTCCTGGGCCCTCCTCCAGGGAGACTGCACATGAGTCAAAGCAGTCTCTTTACTGTTTTATTGGGAGTTGGGATTACAAACTCCTTCAGAAGCCCACATTCATAACCAAGGGTTTGCAAAAGCCCAGCTTGTTTTTCAGACAAGCAGTGGAGGTGTACTTTTCATCTGTGCTTTGCTTAGGAGCTGTGGTGGGCTTTGTTGGACAAGGCCAACTAGTATGAAGGCGGTTGCCTCCTTTCTCGAGACCTCAGGAGAGAGAAAAGAACTGCTTGCTAAGCACAAGCCATTTTCCACTTAAGCTGGTGTAAGGAGGTGGTGTCAACTCTCCTGCCTCATCCCATCTCGCAGCAAATACTTGTTATTATTTCACTTGCCTCGGCGGCCTTGGTCCAGACATCTCCCATTCTGCCATTGGGTCCAGGCATCGATGGCTTCTGTGAATTAAATAGGTTTTCAAATCAGGACTTCCTTTTCTCTGATAGCAAGCAGACAATGAGTCAGAGCTATGAGAGAACAGATTTTCCTCCTACCCTCTCCATCTTGCACCCATCCTAACCTTAGTAGCATCTGATTTATAGAGCCTGGGCTTTTTTTCAATTTCATCTAATTAGCACAGGCAGTGGGGTTAGTATTCTAACACCTGACAGACTTTACCAGGGTACACCACAATTACAAGTGCAATTATCTGTTTTTCTGATGCACTGAAAAATGTAGCATGTGAAAATTAACATAAAC
>VYZT01008551.1:0-53044 GCA_013400735.1 Pomatostomus ruficeps
AAACTAAACCAAAAAAACCCCCACAACTCTAAAACTCTACCATCTTTCTCCACAACAAAAAAAGTTTACTGTCTAATATTCATTTTTGTTTTGTTTTGTTTTTTGTACCTATGTACACCTTACTTATTAAACAAACAGTTCTTTTTTCATTTCCCTTCAAAAAAATTTTAATTTCAAACCTTAACTAAAAAAAAAAAAACCCTAAAAATTCTACCTTATTAAAAAAACACTGTTTCAAAATCTCCTCCCAAAAATTTGTCTCAAACCGAGACAGTAGTATTTATAGTTCTCTTTCCCTCACTTCCTCCAAATATACTGAAGAAATCCGTTCTTTTATATGAGATTCGTGTACACGAAGTTGATAAGAAAAGTTGCTTTATAAGTGGCTCCAAAACCCCCGGGTTTGCCTCTGAGTTCCTTTCCACAGCTGCATATTCTGTGAAAGCTTCCCAAGCACGACTTGGCTCACGGGTGAAATTTCCCTGTCTAAAATTTAGATTACTCTGTTCACACTACTGAACCACGGGAAGGAGGAGTAAAAACCCCCCTGATCTCCTTTGACTTTAGTGGGGTTGTTTGCTTTGCTTTAGTTCCTTGAGGATGGTTTGGTCACTGCCTGGACATCAGGCCACACGCGAGCAGCAGCCACTGTTCATTTATAATGTGTGCTCTATACCTCCCTCATTGACCAAGGGCGGTCAATGTTGCAGGAAACTGCTCCTAAATGAGTATCATTCCATCACAATAATCACATAAATACTGAATTTCTAGCTGTAGTGCTCAGGTCTGAGTCTGGTGGCCATTAGGCTTCTCTGCCCTTTCTCAGGGGAGCTCAAGCCCAAGGCTCACTGAATAGGAGGGGACCTGACAGGGCGGTTCTGGGGTAAGATTTGGGGATTTCCAAAGGGAGTTTTGGCTAAAATAAGGGATTTTAGAGCTGTGTGGGTTTTTTTCTGATACACTGGTAAAGCACATCAGACAACTAACACAGCTCAGCAATGGGTGGGGCACAGTGGTAAATCAGTATCAATGATGAGATGAAAGCGAAGGCGATCTCAGCTCTGCTTTGGCTGAAGCTGGACCCGGGGCTGCCAAAAGCTGAGTGTAACGAGAGCAACAGGAGCAGCAGAAGCAGCACCTTGGTTTCTTAGCCATTATTTCCTTCTGTTTAAAACCACAACCCCTTGTTCTATCACCTCAAGTCCTGCTAAAAAATCTGCCCCCATCTTTCTTGTAACCCTCTTTCAAGTATTGAAAGGTTGCTGTGAGGTCTCCCAAATGCATTTTCCTCTCCAGGGTGAACAATCCCTGCTGGTTTGTGTTCAGGAAATAGCTTCTAAACACACAGACAGGTGTCATTGCTGGTGAAAGCATCAAATAAACTTCTAATATGTACAGTGTTTTTTGGAAAAAAAAAAAGGTTTAGGTGAAATTGTGTGTGGGTGAGTGAGATGTGTATAATATCTGTTATTAGTGCTGAGCAGTTGACTGCTCTGGAACCTGTGACACACTCTTACTGAGCTAAGATTTCGGGGGATGATTAAAGCTTTCGTGCCCCCACTCATGTCTGTGAACATTATTCCTGTCCCTAGTCAAAAAATAACTTCTGTAGGTTGAACCTCCTGGTCCACATTGCTACATCGGGAGATTTCACTGCTGTTCTGGTGCTTTGGTTTCTCAAACTGAGGATGTCCTGAGTGTCCCCCAGCTCTGGTCTTTGGCAGAGATTCTGGAGTTCCTTGTTTAAGGATGGCATCCCTCACAAAATGTGCACCTGGGGCTTGAGAACCTGTAATAAAACCTTTGCAACTCTATAGGTGAAAAGAATCAATGTGTCTGTGGCAAAATAAACATTTTAAAGTCAATGGACTGGGCTAACTTGAACTACAGCTCTTCAAGGGACTCGGCAAAGAGTGCTCTGAACAGAAAGGGTGAAGGTTGCAGTTGTGATAAAGTTATACAGGTTATACTGGGAGAACAGGGACTTGGAAAAGAATCTGTTTATCACACCAAATCGTCTCGAGGTGAACTGCTGCTGCAGTGCTCTGGGAAAAGGGCAAATGTTATCGCTGTGTATAAAAAGAGAAGACAAGCAAGTAGATGGTAAATTAATAATTCATTATGAATGTAAAGTCTAATTGTATCTTGAGGTGACAGTCCATGGCGAAATGTGTATTCCTGCACACTGAGCATTCATGCCTCCTATGAGCCTACTCAAAAAATGTTTGAATCACTTCCTTTGTGAAAAACTTACATTTTCGCCATGTTGTACTTAAAGAAAGCTCTGTATCTCTGCATTTTCCCTGGGGTAGTCCCTGGATGGACTCTGCTCAGCTGAACGATTTCCCAGACGTACAGGAGGTCCTGGTGGGTTTTGCCCTTTTGTTTGGTTTTTGAGTAGGATCTCAGCCTCTTCTCTGAAGTAACCTTCCAGTTGTGTGCCACGGGTCACAGTCATACTCCTTTACAAGAGGAGCACTGGGAATTTGGGAATTTTTCTTTGTTCTCATAGGAGAAAGTGAATTGATGCTCCAGGTTTATCATGTGCAGGAGGCTGTGAGACCTCTCTGAGTGTTTGGGGTGCTGCACACACCCAACTCCACTCCTTTGGATCATCCTGCAGGGTCCTGGGACCGGCAACAACCATCAGTGCTGGCTCAGGACAGAGCCCAGGCTGGGAAATGATCCGGGGTGATTCCTGACCAGCATTTCTGGGGTTTTTGGGATGTTCCAGGAGCAGAGACATGTGGTGGTGTTGTCCCTGAATGCTCAGTGTGAGCAGAGTCAGAATAAAGATCAGGTTTGCACCAGGCGAGCGCCTGGCTCCTGCACTCGAAGCTCCCTGGAAACGATGAAACCACTGGGAAGTGCCACAGGTTCTTACCTTCTTCCACCCTGTTTTTGCTGTTTATATTTTGGGGTGGGCAATCTTCCCAATCTTTTCCTGAGAAGATTCAGACAGCTGGAGCGGTAACTAGGCATGACTGTAGAACTGAGGTTTTTTGGTCTTGTTTGTTATATCTGGCACAAAATTTCGTGTTTTTAATCTGCATATGTTTTCTTCTGAACTTTCTGCCATATGAAGGCAATAATGAATTACACAAATGAGCAGCTGAATATGAACATATATATTTTGACATTTATTTCTCTGATTATTACGGTTCCACTGAGAGAGAGGTAGGAGGTGCAGTATGGCATTATTTTGGATAAAGAGAATTTTGAAATCCTTGTGTAGTTCAGCTGTGATAAAGGGAGGATATTTAACTCAATCTTTAAGTATTACTGTACTTACACTTTTCCAGATTTCCTAATGAAAGGCTATTGATTAACGGTCTCTTATGCCTCCTATGGAAATGGTTGTATTCATACAGTAGGCTATAACCATTATTATTATTTTAAATTTCTTATTTCTTTAGGTAGCTCACAGCTTTGCTGCATGGTGACTGCCATGGGAGTCCAAATTGTTTAAATGGGCAAGTGAAAAAAGAGGCAAGTTGAAGTTAATTGTTCTGCCTCTTCATTTGCAGTTCATGGTTTTCAGATTTGGAGTTAGGAATTCAAAAGCTATATGCCCAGCACGCATACGATAATCCCATTTAAGCAGAAGATTTATGTAGCCAACTATCTCTTAGCACTGCTCCCTTTTCAAATATTACATTATAGCCAGTGGAATGATTCTTTCCTGGTTTAACTTTTTATCGTCTGAAATGTTGTCGCTCAGATAAGTCTGAGCTGTTGAATATTGCAGACTTCAGCACTGTAGCTTGACTTTTATCTCTTCTTCAATTATTTTAAATAAATAATTAAGTTCTAAATGCAAAATTTTAAATTTAATTGGCCTTTCTCAGGATTAATAGAAAAATTTATCTTCTGCTCTGCATGGTTCAGATACTAAAGCCATCGTTTTTCTTTCTGCAGTCAGGTTTGGGCCAGGAGGAGAGGAGAGATCGTTACTCGTGGGTCACTTGAGCTACTGAATTTTACAGTTGTATTTTATAGTAGTGAATGAAATACAGATTGTAATTCTAAATCTGTGAAATAATTACAAGTAAACCCAATGTATATGTTAATTTGCATTACTTTACATTATTATTTTCAGTGAATGGTACATGTGTATTCATCTCACACGAGGTTTGGTCTTGGGTCCCTCTTTGCCTGTAAATTTTTATAGACTGGGGTATCACTTCCAGTTTGGTATCAGCTGCAGGACTTGTATTTCGGGTGGAATTTTGTGCACCTGAAACATGGTGCTATATATTACAAGTGAGATTGCACAGTGGAAGAATCAGGCAAAGTTTTTAGAGGAAACTTGTGCTTTTATACATTTTTTTCCTCTTGATTGTGAGAACAAGAGTATCATCCTCACTTCAAGTTCTGCAGAAATTTAAAGTCATTGACTGTGCAGGGTCTCTTCATGCACAGAAGCATTCTGCGGGAGTGGCAGTAGCATGGTCTGGCACAGGGTCCCCACTGTCTGCTTTATATAAGAAAGGAGGATGAACAGGAAGCATAATATTGAATAAAGTCCCCAACTGCCTCCTGTCAGCTTCATTTTGGAAGCAGCTTGTGAGCTCATCTGTGGCTGATAGTATTTAAATAGGTAGTTAGCCATGAGGAAGAGTTTCTGGGTTCCTGTTATGTTGTTTCTTCCTAAGGATAATTGGATAAGGACTTTCTCTATATTTTATTCTTCCAAGCTAAGCAGCAGTGTTTTATTTACTTAATGAAAGATGAAATCTACTTATGTTGAGCAGATTGCTGCTTTTCTTTTAATACCATGCCTGCTCTTAACCTTGTTTTATTGGGAGAGTATCACGTAATTAATTTCACTTTATAGATTTATACTCTTAGAAGAGGACATGGAAAGATCTGAGGTGCGTCACTGGTGGACGGGATGTGCCTGGGACCTGCCCACTGCCCTGCCAAGAACAAAGGCAGGAGTTTGATGCTCCCTTGCTCAGTTTTTCACCCATTAATTTTCTCTGCCACTTCTGTGAAACTCTCAGTGCTGCTCGATCTTAACTGGCTCTGATTTGGGTAAGGAGGGTGTGGAAGGCACTGGCTGGGGAGCAGTGGAGATGTCGCTTGCAGGAAGTTATTTTCCTCCATGCAAAGTCCTTTCTGCCGAGCGTTCTGTTGTCAGGGCAGGGTAGGATTGCCAGTAAAGTTGCAACTCTTTTTATGAGAAGAGGTGCAATGAGCTGTCCAGTGCCTTCAGCAGCTCTGCCCTGGGACTTTGACAGGACTTCGGGTGACTGTCATTGAGAGGGTGGCTGTGCCCTCAGAAGGTTTGGCACTTTTTTCCCTGTAAACCGTCCTGACGGGTGACGTGAGATGACACCATGCAGACACATCATCGGCATTGCTGACCTTCTCCTCTTCATTCATTTCATTTGTAGCTGAATAATTTGCATCCCTGTAACGAGGCTCAGTTGTCTGAGGAGCTGTCACAATGGCTTGGGCTCTTTTTGTGACAAAACCCAGTAGTTTCAAAACACAATTGTTTCATTATTCATGAGAACTGTTGTTGCTTTATTCCTCCTCCTGCTCAGACAAAGATGGCCAGAGAGAAACAAAACCTGTTTTGCATTTGCAGGATTGGATATTTAATATATTTTTGCATAATGCAGTGTTTTTATCCAAATATCTCATTATTTATTGAAAACCCATCTAGTAGGAAATTTGGATAGCTCCCCATGAGGCAAAGAAGTTAAAATGGAATTCTAGTCCCTTTTCCTGAAACAAGTTTATTTCTAAACTTTTTGAGTTTTAAGATCTTCTCCGTTTTCCCTGATATGTAATTACTGTGAAGGGCAAGGAATAGGTGCCCTTGCACAATGTGAGCCGTCATTATCCTGGCTGTTTGCAAGAAATTGAATGCCTGGTTCAGACTCAATTGTCTATTTTTACCCTTTTCTTTATAGATTCCATAGATTCTTGTATATCACAACAAGCAAGGACAAGTTTGGGGAGAAGTGCAGAGAACTCTTGACAAGAAACAGGTCACAAAGTAACTGCAGAAGACAGCAGAGAGTGACTCTTCTGGCCAAAGTGCATTTCGGTCTCATTATTCTGATGCGCAGCCCTGTGACAGAGTTGGGTGATGTTCCCGAGGTTGCCTTTCACTGCCTTCTCCTTCCTTAGGGTGAAGTCTATAGGATTTTTAGAGATCACTTAGAGGTTGAAAAAGATCCTTTTTTCAGTTGATGATTGTAATTCATTGTCCACCTTATCCATTTTCTCCTTCCATCAGCTGGCTCTGGGAATTGTTTGTCCACTCGTTAACGCCTCCCTGGTGAAATGCATCTCCTGAGATGGGAGAAATCTTCATATTAAAAAGAAAGCGAAGAAGTTGGGTTTGAGCAGGGGTACATTTTCAAGGATGAATGACTGATTTCGGTTATGGTATTGATTTTTTGTTTTGATTCTTGTGCAAAGCCTTCCCACGTACTGCATGTTCCACAGGCTGAGGAATAAATACTGAAGCAACGTTACAGATAAAAAATGCAGAGACAAAACTTGAAATGAATAGTTTTAGCACAAGAGGAAGCAGAATACAGATGATAAAAGGCAGATCCATTTAAGAAAAGGAGCTAGGATTTAATTTTGTTGTGCTTTACTTTGAGAGGAACTATAGTCTTGAAACATTTTATTTTATCTCTGTTTATTGCTTTCATATATCCTACCTACAGCTGGGTTCATAGTACAGTTTTGTGTGATATTTTTCTCTCTGTAGTTCCCTTTTACTCAGATTCTTCACTCTCTAGCTGGCAAGTGTGTTGTTGGGGGTGTTTTTGTGGCTTCTCATGTGACATGAGGTGCCACTGTGCTAAATACAGTATAAACATTATAAATAAAAACATGGTTAGAAAATTTGAAAACTTAGTAGAGTCTCTGAGTGCTGAGAGCCCTGTTTACTAAAGTTTTCCATAACTTAGAGCTTAATAAAAGTTGTTTCAAGCAGAGATGCACAATGAACAGTTAAGAGCAGTCTAGGCTGTATTCCTACAGCTGATGGGGATTTATTGGAGGCTGTTAGGGTACAGAGTGCTTACATGCATATTTAATTTCCAGACAAAAATTACCATATTGCCAGCAAGGATCCTTCAACAGAAGAATGCATTCTGAATGCTGCAGTTGCATATTAAATTTTGTTAGAATATTTTTTTTCTCAAATATCAATCACTTAGAAAAGTGCAACGCAGTAATTAGATGGGAGCTGTTTTCCTGGTCCCTTTGGAGGTGGATTCTAAATGCTTTAGACTGTCCAGAAGCTCAGACAATTTGTTAAAATACGGCTCTAGGAAACTATTTCTGTGAGAATATAAGCAGTATTGTGTATATCATAGAAATCAAGTACTGGATTTGGATCTGCTCACGTCGCACAGAGTGATGGAGTGATCTCAGAAACAAAGACTATGAAATTTAAAATATTCCAGTTGGGTCTTCCACGTGCATTGTCTGTGCAAAATCCAGGAAACCCAACCTGCAGTGGCAGAATCAAATCATACTTCAGTGCCAGTAAGAATTGATGTTGTTACAGTTTCAGGCCTGGTAATTTTTTTCAGAATCCACTCTTCAGATTGTATCTGGGTGTTTTTCATTATGGTCTTTATTTCTGGCTTGAGTCTGGCAGTTACTGTGATCCTCTTCTGTAACTCATGTTTCGCTTTTGAATATTCCCAGCACTTGATGGACTCTGCATGCAAATGAAGAACTTGTAATGATCTCTTGCTGCAATAAAAATAGCCAAAACAAAACGCTCCCTGAGTGAAGACCAGATTAATTCCTCTGCCTTTGGGATGCGAGGATCAGCAAAGATGCAGGCTTGCAGAAGTGGGAGCTTATAGAAACCTTTGCCCGAGTGCTGCATTTGAACTTTTTAGTCATAAAACCATGGAGTGCTTTGGCTTGGAAGGGTCCCTAAAGGCCCTTTAGTTCCACCCCCCTGCCATGGGCACAGACACCTTCCACGAGAATGGTGAAGGGGGAACTTCAGAAGCTTCTCCTCAGATGTCAGTTTTTGCTCAGTCTTGACAAGGCATTTAAATTCATTATTTAAATTCATACTTAAATTCATCTTCCCACAGTAAACTTCACAAGCTCTAGATTATTCCCTGTAATTGCCATGTATTTTCACCCAGTTTCTTTTAGGGTCAAGATTCTTTTAAATTAATGTGAATTGCAGAAAATCTTTCTGGTCTGGAGGGATTTCAAAGCTCTTTCTTGCTGACATTTGTTACTGGTGTTTTCCTTTTGGCAACGTTCATAGAACATGTTTCCCTCTTTATATGGAGAAATAGATAAATGAATACTGGTAATCCTGTGTTTTTGTGAAATGCACTTCCCAGACCCCTTCTCAGTTTGTAGTTGCATTTCATCCTGAATGGTTTTTAAAGTTCTTGCTTGGTCTCCTTAAGTGCAAAGTCATCTCAAGAGCAATATATTTTAATTCTTCCCTAATTATTTTTCTATTTCAGACAATTCAGGAAATTAAAGCTGTTTTGGCAGCATAGTATATTAGATCTTCCATAACCACATTTCATGTGATGTGAGCTGGTCTAAATTCCCTTTTATATTAGATTAGTGATTCTAATTTAACATATCAGTATTTAGTATGCATTATAGTGTACTATATTTAATTTGATTACCTCTTATGCCTTACCGTACATTTAATAAAGCAATTATTTAACCATTTACTACCAATGAATTTTACTGGGATATTGAAATTAATATGGTCTGTAATTCATGAAGATGCACAAAGCAGGAGGGAAGTGCCTTCTTACAAAAAAAAAGTCAAGGGCCACATTAAGGCCCTACGTGTGTGGTTATTTTGTCTTTCCTTCCTGAGTTTTGCAAGGAGGAGTGAGGAAGTTGGCTTGTGAAACCAATGGACTTTCCAAGTGGGTTACAGCTCACCTCAGGAGATGCTTCCATATAGAATATTTTGCTTCCCTTTTGTGTGGGTTGGTATTAACGAACAACTTCAAACGGTGTATTCCTCTGCTTTTGGCTCAGTCTTGTTGCTTTTTTCAGCAAGTCTTGAGCATGCCAGGAGCTTTTACCTTCCAAGAGTGGAGGCAGGTGAACCTCTGCAGAACCACAGTGAGGTCATCTGCTTGCAACTGCAGAATGAATGTCTTGTGCGCCCCTCACAAAGTCAGTCAGATGGTGATTGATGATTTGTAAAACATTTTTACCATCAAGAGGCTTGGACTTCTGTTTTCAGTGGCAAAAACCAGCTGCCTTATCCATCATTAGTTACAGACAGGGTGCCACTGGAACCAATATATTGATATTGTAGTGCGTGCTTTCACAGAGGTCTGCGGTTTCTGCAGAAATAATATCAGTAAAAATGATGTTGTTGGTTTGTTTTTTTGTTTCTTTTCCCTTGCTACAGCATGGCTATCCAAGTGGACAAGTTCAATTTTGAGAGCTTCCCAGAATCCCCGACTGATGGGGCACAGTTGGCGAATGTAAAGCAGCTGGAAGAAGAAAGGCAACAAGCAAGAGGTCTGGAGATTAACAGCAAGCTGGAGATTTGCTGGAAAATTATATCCTTTCATAAATACTTGCTTTAAAAGTATATAAATAGATGCCCTCTGATACATTTTATTTTATAATTCAGCTCACTTCACGGCAGTGTTACTGAAAAGAAAAGTAATTAGAACTATGAAGCTTATCATAATTATAGACTGTTTAAGGTTAATTGTGCTGTATATTATTTAGGCTATGCCTGGGTCATCCTGTAATGGCTTTTTCTGAGTCACTGAGCATGTCATAAATCCTGTGTGTTTTTCCCAGCTTTTAGGGGGCTGAGGAAGTGTAGTTAGGATTGATGAGTAGTAGATTCATGGGGTCAAATTTTTCTGTTCTCCCCTAGACCGAGTAACTGAATAATGAAGAAATTCATGAAGCTGGATTTAGAGAGTTTGCATATATTTAATTAAATTTGAGTAAATCAGAACATATTAGAATAATTTATTTCCAAGTCCTCTTTATAGATTTAGTAATGTATCTAATCTTGGGTAGCTTTTTAAGGCTTAGACAGGACTTGTGTGATGACTTAGTCATTCTAAACATAAAATCCCCACAATAATTCTAAATGCAGTAAAATATTGCCTTATGATTATTAATAAGAAATTGCATTCCGTTTAGAGTTAAAATTAACCAATGGTGTTGCTATAAATTTCATGATTTCTATAAAAAAATCTTGTGCTTGGCTTGTCAAAAATACACTTTCTCATGATTTTCTTCAGGAAACATTCTGTACAGCAAACAGTCCCCCAAGCCATGTGATGGTACTCAGCACTTCCCAGGAGATTTATATTTTTCACTCAGATCATCCTCAAATTCACATGATAGGGGGTGGCAGAAGATGAGAGAAGAGTGGCTATCAAATCGTGCTTTATCTGTTTGTACTTTTAATTGTGCTTTCATCCAGTGATCTGAAATGATGGTTCAGTATTAATTATTGTGAGGAGGAACTTCTTTACTGTGAGGGTGGCTGAGCGCTGGCACAGGTTGCCCAGAGAGGCTGTGGAGTCTCCTTCCCGGAGATGGTCAAGGGCTGTGCTGGACACAATCCTGTGCTCTGGGGACTCTGCTTGAGCAGGGGATGGACCAGATGACCTCCAGTAGTCCCTTCGAACCTTTACCATCCTGTGATGATTAAATCAGATCAGGATTTGTCAAAGGCAAGGCTTGAGACATAAATGAGATTCCTAGTGCCTGGTTCAGTCCAGATTCCCCAAGCAACATTTCAGAGAGAGCTCCTTTTATGCAAACATGTCAATATTTAACCAGAACTCACTTAGAAAATGTCTGTGTTATGGAAGGATATAAATATTCTATGATAGCAGAGATGAATTCTTACACTGGAATTGAGTGCATAGTTGTAATCATTTTGTCAAGGTGTAAAAATACATCCTCACTCCTTTCAGTTGCTGGGCAACACTGTTTACATCCATTCTGTGCACTGGATTTAACCCCGGTTTTGGTCCCAGAACTATTGTGGCTGACATGAAAGTCAGTGCCTTAGAAACCAATAGAACAGTGCATGGGTTCTGTGTGTTCAATTCAGTGCAAGCATTAATTTGTGTTCTGAATACTTGTTATGGTTGTTCTCTCTGTTCCAAGAACTAAAACTGTTCTAATTAATGAAAGGCAACAAGTTTCACATGTGCTTAAAAATCCTTGAGGAAATGTGTCCATTCTTTTCCAGGTGTCACGTCCCAACTAGAGTTAGTCTTTCTCGCAGTATCATTAATGTTGGAAAAGACCTCAAAAGACCTCCAAAATCATGAAGTCCACCTTTGACCAAACACCACCATGTCAGCCAAACCACAGCACTGAGTGCCACACTGAGCCCTCTCTTGAACAGCTCCAGGGATGGTGACACCAGCACCTCCCTGGGCAGCCCCTTCATGGGCCTGAGAACCCTTTCAATGGAGAAATTCTCCCTGATGTCCAACCTGAACCTCCCCAGCTTCATCCTTTTACTTCTTGCAGCAACATTTTGATGGGAACCAGTCAATAAAAAAACTCTGCTAAGTTTAAGAAACTTGGTTTCTGAGATATTTTTCTCCCATCAGAGTAATTGGACACAGGTCAGCAGAGTTTCTATAGATGGACAGGCACAGAAATGGATGGATAGTTCAGCTGCATCAGCCTTGTTTTCATTCAGGAGTCAGCCTAAGTGCAGCCAAGAGAGGAAAAGTATTTGCAGAAATACAAAGGGGTAGAGTTACTGATATTTCCTATGAGGAGAGGCATTTTTGCAGGGCTCTTGTATAGTAATACCAAGTGATCTCTTTATTATCCGTCATCTCTGAACTGGTTGGAACTCCCCAGATACCTTTTCTCTCCTGACTGTGTGCATGACACGGGAAAGCGATGGGCTGAGGTGAGTTAACATCACAGAGGCTGCCCTGAGGTGTGATCCAAGGCCCAGGTCTGATGCTTACACCAGGACCTGCAGAAGCATGTGGAGGGGAAATTCGAGTGTGCACAGGGAATTATTAGGAAAGGAGGGATGAGACAATTGAAAGCTTTTGGACCAAGGACAGAGCTGTCCAACAGAGTGAGGAGCCGTGCATTTGTTACAGACCCCAAAACAAGAAGCAAAGCTGGATGAACTTCCTTTAAGGACTGGAAGAAGTCTTCCAGTTGCAGGTTAGTTTATTTCTGGAGTACTCGAAGGACAGCTCGTGTGTACAGGTGCTGGATGGCCTGGTTTGGTGCGTGCTGTGTGGGATCTGCTCCTTGAACAAAAAATCCATCTGCAGGGTTTGAAGTTTGGTGTCAGCCATGGCTGCAGTTGTCCTGAGATGATGGAGCTCAGGATCCTGGGGGCAGTGAGGAGGGCACGTGGCAGGATAATGACTCTGGACCTCAGCAGAGGAGACTCTGGGGAAGGCAGGATCACACTGGGCGCCCAGGGCCTTCTCCAAGCCTGAGAGTTACAGCAAAGTTCACCCGACCCTTCGGGCGAGCTGTGCCACCAGGGCACTGTTAAATTCCTGGTCTGTACTGGGAAAATTCCTTTTCACAATGAGGGTGCTCAGATACCGGAACAGGTTGTCCAAAAGTGCTGTAAAATTGCTGTCTTTGAAGACATTAAAAAATCCTGGACAATGCCTTGAACAACCTGGTGCAATTTCAGTATTTTTTATGCTTTGAGCACAGGGCTGGACAGTGACTCTGGAATTGCCTTTCAATATAAATTATTCTGTGATTTGTGCAGCTGGGCAGAGGGCTGGGTCAGAGAATGACTTTTGAAAAGTAAACTCTTTTTCCCTTCTCCATCTTCTGCCATCCCCAGGTTTGATTGCAGCCAGAGAAATCTTCTAATGTACTGTGAAAGAATTGCTATTTCAGTGAAATGAGACTGTAACATTTTGGGGTCATTTTCTTGAAAATATTCTAAACCTGGCCCTAACAGCCTTTAAAAAAAGTGAGACAGACTTCCAGTGCCACCTTAAATATCATGTTCCATTTTTAACTTTTGTAATAGTTAGACTTTTTTCCTTATTTCAGCCTTAATATCTGTGATGTATAGGAAGTCTCTTCTATTTGCAATGTTTCCTTACATTTTTTGAATTGTATTGTGTGCCCCTTCCTCCGTTTTTTTGTTTTCCATATTTAAACCTAATTGCCAAAATTTCTTTCAAAGCACATTTTCTTTCAGTCATCTTGCTGATGTTGTTCTGCAGTGCAGCTCTATTTTTCTCAATATCCAGGAGGCAATACTGGAGGTGAGGTTTCTCAAAGAGGAAACTTGTACCTTCCAGGTTTCAGAGATGATGTTTTCTCTGAGAACTGTTCTTTAATTCTATTGTCTGGTTGATTTTTTTTTGCATGTGGTCCAGCATAAGTGACTGAATTATTATTCCCGACTTTCATTCATAGATTTGTTGATTCCTTCTAGGGTGGTACTTGGATCATTTCTTCATTTCATCTCAGTGATCTTCATAAACTCCACTAATTTATTAGGTTTGTGAACACTGACATCTTTCTCAAATACATAAAAATTATGGATATTTTTGTATTTCATCATCTAAGCAGCCAATCAGGCTTTTGAAATTATCTATCAGACAGAACCTTGAGTCATCTCATTTGCTTGACAGCAAATCCCTGATAACTCTTATTGAAATTCACTTTTCAGTGTCTATTCAGCTTTTGATGACTTTATCTTGATCATAAATGTGAATCATCAGTTATGAAAATATTACATCTTGTGGAACTTCTGTACATCAGTAACCATTTCTTCACATTTCTATGCTGCTTCTTATTGTTTGTAAAAATAACTATTATTTAAGACCCTAAATAACTGCATATAATTAGTTGTAATAATAAAGTACCACAATAATAATCAAGCAGAAAGCTTAAAATATGAATAAGGCAACTGCTGTAAGTAAAATGTGCAAATCATGCAAATTTATTTTTAATTAGTATAATTCTTATGAACATTTGCTATTTTTTGTGATTATGTGTATTCTCCCACCTGCATTTATTTGCAAAGGACATATGTACTGAAAATAATTTTTTTAGGATGCAAGATGTGGAATGCTGTAGGGAGAAAAACCATGAGTAGTTTGCAGACAGAAACCATTTTTTAAAACCTATTGTCTTTTTAAGCAGTAGGTTTTAGATAACAGACTGTGTTCTAATTGTGAGTACCCAGCTACACATGAGGCAATCCAGAGAGTGTAAAAGACCAAAGTTTTCCCTGGGGAAATAACTGGTTCATTTGACTGTCATTTAGGTTTTTGGTATGAAACAGTTTATATCATATTCAATCTGTTGCTACAGAAACGTGAAATAAGGGTGTCAACTGTGAAAAATTAGGTTTTTAGGTTGCCTTTTTTTTTTTTTTTTTAAAGCAGCATCTGGTGATTGTGTGTTTGTTGGCTCCGAGGCCCCCACTGAGGTTTATTTGATTGTGCAGATGAGAATATCTTTGAACTGTTAAATATGAACTGCTGTGCTGGAAGCTGGAATTCAGCTGTCAGAGCCCTGGCTGATGCCTGTGTTGTTGATAACAGAGATTGGCTGTAGGAAATGGGGCCTGGCTCAGCAGTGGCTCCTAAGGAAGAGCAGGTTTGTGGTGGCAGTGAGACCTCGGGTGCAGATTTGGTGAAGCAGGTGCATTCTGCAAGGTCACACTTCATCTTGGCAGTCTGGGCTCGTGTTTCTCTGGCCAGTCGTTTTCAATGAATTTTAAATCCTGGATCTTACACTTGTGTCTTTTGTCAGCTTTGACTTTGAGCTCAGAATAAAAGGGTATCTTGGCAACCCCTGTTCAACTCCTTTGCTTTCATGGACTTCGGAAGGCTTTGTCTTAGGCAAACTCTGGAGTTCAGCTTTTCTCTCTTGTTCCTTTGATATTTTCTTACTGCATATTTTGGTTGCTTTTCATCTCCAGGGTAATGAGCTTGTTGCAATTTCCAGGTTTGTATTTGTCCTATAATGAACGGTTTTGTGTAATTGCTTGATGATATAGTCAGGAGACAAAGATCAATGCCATGGAATTCCATCATCCAGATCCCTCTGTAGGTCCATGTGAACACAGAATTCCTTTACATATTTATTCCTTTTTGTTTCAACAAGTCCACTTCTTTGGTTGCATTTAAACCTTGCCTTTCCCTCCTTTGCCACCAGACTCTCTTCTGCTGCTTCATTCAATGATCTCATTAGACAAATGCAGTTTATTTCCTGAATACACGAGTCAAACAATCTGTGTATGGCCTAACCATTTAAATGCTACATTTTTCTTTCACATAGGATTACCAATTGTGAAAATTGAAATTTCTCATCAGTTCTACAATCCATGGCCATGTATCTAAGATAATATCTAGTATCTAACTAATATCTTCAATTTGTTTTGCAAATAAACAAACAAGACCCTGAACCTCCAAGTTAATATACAATAACAGTCACTGAGCTATTTCTTGTCTATAGAATTTATTTTGCCACAAGGTGATAATAAGCAGTGTGCTAAAAATGAGCTGAGTTTATTTGCTGCTTGTGATGGAAGAAGGAAATTCATTTATCCAAAAATTTGGGCTGTCGAAGCCGAAGCTCCTTTTGGGATATTACTTCATTTTCTCTGTTAATTGGTTTGCTGGTTTTTCTGGTGGGTATCTTTTTTTGTTGTTTGTTTGCTTTTGGGGTGGTTTTGAAAACATTTTTTACCTTTTGCAAAGAGCCATTCAGTTTGATTTCCAACTGTTTTCTTAAACATGTAACCAAAACACCATCAATGTATCACAGAATGGGTCAGGCTGGAAGGGACCACAGTGGGGTCAGCTGGTCCCACCTCCCTGCTCCAGCAGGGCCATCCCAGAGCACACAGCACAGGATTGTGTCCAGAGGGGTCTGGAATATCTCCAGTGAGGCGGCCTCCACACCCTCTCTGGATAATCCGTTCAGTGCTTGGTCACTGCACAGGGAAGAAATCCTTCCTCACATTCAGGTGGAACTTCCTGGGCTGCAGCTCCTGCCCCTTCCTCCTGTCCCATTGCTGGGCACACCGAGCAGAGCCTGGTCCCTGCTCTGAGTCCTCCCTGCAGACAGGGACACACAGCGATGAGGTCCCCTCTCAGTTGTCTCTTCCTGAGGCTGAACAGCCCCAGCTCCCTCAGCTTTTCCCTGCAAGAGAGATGCTCCAGTCCTTTCACCAGATTTTGTTGTCCTCCAGTGGCCCTGCTCCAGGAGCTCCCAGCCTCTCCCATCCTGAGGATCCCAGAACTGGACACAGCACCCCAGCTGGGCCTCACTGCCTCCCGCAGTTTTATGTTCCAAGGGGAATATTCTACACCTGAATACGTGGATCTGCTTTGGTAGCATTTACCAGTGATAAAGCACAGAGAATCACCTGTTTCACAGTAATTTTATAGTGTTGTTTGAGACATTAAGCTTTCCATGAAGCTTTAAGCACTGAAAATTTGTAATATTCCGGGCACCACTGTGAGTCTGTTGTAAGTAAATTACAGTAAAGTTAGTTTAATGTTACAGTTAATGGCTGCCACTCTGTTTTAAAGCATCTTTTAAATACTGCCTTTTTATTAGCGTTTTCTCTCACTTACAGTCTTTAGATTAAAGATGTGATAACAGAATTATTTATCTGCTGTTTTTGTGAAGTAATTCAAATTATTCTCTACCCCTCTAGTGTGTTTTATGGAAATTACTGAGTTGTGCTGGTGTTCTGAGTCTTATTTTTCAGCAGCAGCACTCTTCTTAGGTGATATTCTGCTGCCTTCAGTTTTCCGAATAGATGCTTTTCTTTAATGGTATTTACAGCTTTCAGACTCTTTGGGGTTTGTGAATTCTTTATTTGTGGTCTTTTTAGGAGAAAAATAAAGCTGCTATTTATGACATTTTTCAGGGCATAATGAGAATATTTTAAAAAATAATGGCAAGAATCCTGTACTTGGTATTGATTTTCCTCTTCTATCATGTTTCAGCTCTTGAGTCTCAATCACTGTTGGATCTGCTTTTGTGCTGAGCTTAAGTAGTTTTACTTTACATCTCCTGGAGACCCTGCAAGATTATGTCCTGTGGTAGAAATTAGTTATCTGCCGTGCTTGTTAATTTTCTCTTAACTGCCACAGGTGAATACACACTGCAGCAGTCAGATGATGTTCCTCTCTTTCCCGAGTTTACAGAAAAGGGACTGATCGCATCTAGGAGCTGTTGATAAAAGCTCAGATATTCTTTTATTTTTTGAGGTAGTTTTGAGGACCATGATTCCAGTACTTTTGGAGTAGTTGGTTGAAATCTTGATGGATCTGACTGGGAGCTTATTCCTTAATTATGGTGGGACATGTGCCTGGATACAGGATGGTGCTGGCATCTGCATGTGCTTCTGAGCCGTGGGAATTCAGTGCCTTTCTGCAGGCAGGGAAGTAGACAAATGAAATCCAGTGCTCTTCCTGTTTCAAATAAATGTTATCTTGATTGACGCATCACAAGAAATGATTATTAATTTGTTTAAATGGATAATCGTCATTGCATGACATTGGATGTTGCCTACGCTTTTATTTTAGCACTTGTGTAACCTGAAGCCCTTCTAAAAGAGATTCTTCTGTTCACAACAGTTTATTTCAGTGTTCTGCTCTTCTTTGAGTAACAACAATTTCCTAGTTTTTCTCTTTTCAGTCTGGGTCTGTTTCTGAGCTCACACAGGGTGGAAAGGGGAGCTTGCAGGTTGTTCTGTGTCCGTGTTTCTGGTCTGCCCTCGGTAATGACCCTGCTATCCAGCATCCCTGTACCTCCATGGACCTGGCACCAAGTCAGCAGGCAGAGCTGTCCTAGCAGACATTTGTTCTGGTTTCTATTGCCCTATCAAATTTTGTTGTGTTTTCTATTGCCCTATCAAATTTTAACCTTTTTGTTTTCAGATTGTTCCTAATTTATCGTTCTGAATTCCTATCCTGCACCACATACTTCAAGGTTTTGCATTTTTGTGACTTCTATGCTTTTTAACCTTCGTGTTTTATTACAGTTCAAGTATATTTTACCTTTGCTTTAACACTCAGTGGAAATAAATTTTTATATTCTGAAGATATCAACTGCTGTAACTTTTACTGTTGGTCAATTTATGGGTTTGGAAACCGTAAGTAACATTAACCTTTAATGAATCACTCGGCTGCAGTTTTGATTTGCAATAATAAAAGTTGTGCATATCACATGCTCTTTTCCTCTCTGAAACAAAATTTTCCTTAATTCCAATTTACCCGTCCGTGAAGCGTGAAGGGGAAGCGAGTGTGGAAGGGGTTCTTAATCAGCTGGTCCTGGAGCATCTACAGTTGGCTCCTCTCCAGTGGGGTGAGTGGTGTCAAAATCGATGGATGATCTTTTTTAGAGAATGTACTGGCTCCTAATTTCCAGCAGCAGGAGAATGATAATGTTTTCATTTACTGACAATCTGTGATACCGCGGAATTTGATCGGAATTTTATTTTCCTTTAGCTGCTTTACTTAGCTGAAGATAAATGCAGAATTGATACCTGTTTTATTTTAAGTACCACTGTTCGGTGATAGTAAATATGAAACCTGACTGGGCACTTTTTCCTGTAATTTTCAGTCCTAGTTGTCTTGTATGAGAGGTGGCTGCTATTTAAATTTTCCCTTCTTGTTACAGTGTGTGTTTTTAAAGTAATTTCTCTAAATTTTTTTCATATGAATGGTAATGTACTTGTGATATATTTCTTATTATGGTCTAGACAATTGCATTACTAACTTTCGAGGTGCAGAAAATGTTTTTACTCTGGGTAGCAGGGAAGAATTACTTGTCTTCATTTTGCATTTTGAATTATGTTCCCACAATGAAATACTGAATTAATTTAATTTTGAAGAGTCGTAATAATGTGATTTCTGTCAGAGGTTCTCAACAAGGCTTGTTCAGAGGCTTTGGAACATGGGATGTTTTATCCCCAATGCTTCTATGTGAGTTGCAAGTTTCAGATGAAGTCCCCAGGTCATCAGAAAATAGTTTCCAAGCTTTGCTTTTAAAGCAAATTTAACTCTGTGCTCCATATTGTAATACTTTGATGACCTAGAGAGGACCAATTTTAAGGAACAATCATCCATCACTATTGCCTGTGTTAATTATTAAAACTAAAATGGCCCCAAACTTTAGAATTTGTGTACTCTTGTAAGTACCTGGGTTTTTTTCAAGCATGTTGACCACCCTCAACTCAAATGTTAAAACTCTGGAGTACGTTGTTCATAGATGAGAAGATAAAAAATGGTTTCCAGTAGTTTGTTGTAAGTATGTCCAGCTTTAGCCATAACCAGCTGCCTCTGAATTCGCGCTTACCTGGCCTCCGTTGTTCAGGGATTCACGGATTTGGTAGCAGTTTTTGGGTGATTGGTGGGATTTGGCCACGATTGCCCTGGGCCTCTCCAGTGAAACGAGTGGTTTGTGTCAGGTGTGGGTTGTGAGTTCAGGCTGGGCGCTTCTGAGCTCTGCAGAGAGGCTTGGACCATCAGCAGCTTTGTAACGTGGGCTCGGTGCTGGAAAATCTTCCTCTGCTACTTCTGCATGGGACAATCCCTTAAGGATGAAAAACGCGATTTTCTTTTTTCCCCATACCCTTGGTTTTCTCCTTTTAATTTTCTTTTTATGCCGAATTCCACTGTTCTCTTAGTAAAAGAGGCCTTTTGAATCATAGAATTGTGCCTGGCATTCCTGCCTAAATAGTGATCTTTGATGAACTGGTTGAAAAACATGAACATAGCACTGATCTACAATAAAATCTGATCTCCTGTGGAGTTGGTTATTTCTCAGGCTGCTGATTAATTCAGTTAAAGAGTCCGAGTTACTTGAGTTTTCAGCCAAAACTCTGTGATATTCTCTGCTTCATAAGTGCAAAATCCTTTGAAGCACAGCCTGGTGACTGATGGTGTTGTACATTTTAATTTTCTACACTGAGCAAAGCAGGGAAAGGGAGATCCTGTGGGATGTCGAATGCTTGGTTTGCCCCCACTTAAATATGAGATTTCCTAGTGGAAAGTTCAGTTTTGCAGACGTTTACTTAACTTTTTTGTTTAATTTTTCTCAGTCATAAATTGCTAATGAATATTATCTATTTTGTGTAACACGCAATGTCCATATGGAAGTTGTAGCTTACTGCAGAGATTATTGAAAAGGATGTTTTGGTTAAATGCCTGATTTTACTTGAAAAAAAAGCAAAAATTGAAAATTAAAGACAATGGAGACATTTCAGCCTCTTTTAGTTGGCCATAATTTTGAATATTCAGCAGTTAAATCCTTGCTAGTGTTGTAGCCACGTAACCTGCAGCTCCTGCAGTCCCTCCACACTCTGTACCCTGGCAATACAGGATGATTTTATCTCTATTAATGTGTAGGAAGGAGGAGGAATTAAGAGATTGTTGTTATTGTTTGGCAGTGGCAGTAATAAGGAGCTGTTGAAATGTCTGGACAGCCAGGGGATGTGTGTGCCTTGTACCTGCATTTAAACGATGTCACACACTGTCTCCTGGACTTAAATTCTCTTTCAGTGCCAGAATTTATTTCCTATTCAGTTCTTACAGGCATGAAAACATGTTAAGAATTTAAAATACTGGAATATTGTAGTATTCATAATTTTTTTTTTCCCCTAATCATTACCCTGTTTGTAGTTGCAACCTGGCTTTGTTTTGAGTTTTCTGTTTGGTAACAATAACTCGTGTTTTAATATGAACTCTTTACTACTGGCCCTCATTGTGACATAGTATTTGCATGAATTTGCTAAAAATTGGCTTAGTTTTATGCAATAAAATTGATTCTATGATTATTCAAGGATTTTGCAATACTGATGGTCACACTGAAGGGTTTACTTTATTATAAGTGCTCACACTGAAACATGAATGAATATTTAACATGGTTTTGATTAAAAAAATGACTGGCTCTTATTCAAATTTGTGGAAGCTGTACTCCAACATCCTTTTAAAATTGGCATATTTAATTCATATAAGAGTTAATATTACATCTCTAAAATCATGAAAGCATATTGAAATAATTTTTCATGGAAATTTGACAATCCTGTCCTTTTTTCATTAAATGCAAGGCAAAGAGCAGAATTAGAAGTTGGTGACATTGAAATTTTGGTCTGAAGGTAAGAAGTTACCTTTGAAAGTTGTCAGATAGAGGGGAAAAAGTGGTTTGTAATGAATAGTTTGTTTTGATTTCATAGAATTAAATGACTGTGGAAGGGAAAAGTATTTAAGACATGAGGAATCATAAAAAAGAAAATATTTCAAAGGCTGGAGTGAGAGATCTTAATGTGTTGTTAAAATAGATTTTAAGATTTAGGACATCTCTGTAAAATGAAGTTGTCTGTTGGGCAGGTTAGTAAATCACACGTAATTGAAAAGCATCATCTTGCTCAACACCACCAGGTCCAATGTTCTCTAAAATTTATGGCATATTTTCTTTTTACTGCTGGGCAGCAACCCAAATGTGGGCATAGATGTGGTTTTAAGGTGAATACATGAATAGCATCAAATCAAGGAGACAGAGCCTGCAAGGTTTAATGAGGGGAACCAGAACCAAGCCTCCTCCAAGGCGTGTGTCACGCAAGCTCCGTGCCCGGAAATGTCCTGCTGGAGTCATCTGCAGCTGCTGGGCAGGAGCTTTTCAATCTTTATTTGATTTATGTCACTGACTCTGCCAGCAAGCAAAATCCCGGGACTGAACACTTACCAGGTTTGATGGTGCTCCTCTGCTTTCCGTAGCAAATTGTCTCAGGTACAAATGTGTGCACAAGATTTTACTGAACTTGAAGTAGACTGAGTTTGAAATGGGCTCCTGATTGAACCTGGAGCAGGCTGGACTTGGGATATTCCTGCATTCAGTGAGAAGTTCCTCTGAAACGAGAGGCTCCTGACACTTCCAATGCTGTGAAGAATTTTCACAACAGGAACTGATTTTGAGTTCTACATAAAGCCAAATAAACATAACTTCCTTCACTGCCTGCAAGCACCAGGTATAGAAATCTTTTCCTGATGACCCTTGTGTGTATGAGAGGGAAGATTTATTGGAGAAAATTGGTTTAGGAATTTAGAACTGTAGACACTGGAAAGTGCTCGAGGTTTTAATATATCAAGCAAATGCTTTTCTTTCTCTATAGCAACTGACTGAATAACTGAAAATCAATGATTATACATGAATTCTAATATTACTAACAATAGTGTTCCAAGAAACGTGCTTTTGTCAAGCTTCAGCATGGAAAAAGCCCAGAAATAGCTTTTTGCTTTCATTCACTTTTTTATTTCATTCACTCATTTCATTTATTCTTCCCCTCTTCACAAAAAAATGTGAATTCCAATACAGTTTTAATGTTTCAATGTACTTGGATGCCTTTTCAGAATGCAGTAATTTTATTTCCTGGTATGTGATTACAGGGAGAACAGAAATCGCTGCTGCTGAATGCTGCTCACATCATAAATGAGAAAAGTGATGGGCAGTAGACAAAGTCTTGGTTATTTACCTCTTGGTAGAAAATGCTACAGCCCTTGTTGTGGGCCCACAATAAATTCTGAGCCTACCTGCAGCACATAGGAATATTTTGCTTAGAGAAGACTAAAACGCTCAAAAGTAGAGGTGGTTTTAAATTGTCCCTCAGAGGTAGCTGGAATCAATAGAAGATGTTGATTTAAAAGTGTTTTTGAAGTGTTTTATGAACATATGGTTCATGACAGCTTGTTTGGAAGTTCTGTCTGGTTAAGTTTCACAAAGCATCTTATAGAAGCTTTACTCTAAAATAAATTACCTTAATAATTAACTGTATGTTTTAGAGAGCACCAAATCGTAATCAGTGTTCACAGCTTTGTGTTTCGTGGATATTAACGTTAATTACTGAACCTACACACCCATTTTATTTCATAGTTTCCAGCCTGACCTTAGACAATAATTAAATCTTGCTTTCCATAATTGATGTGATTAACTCTTAGGGATTTCAGCAGTGTGAGATTACTGCATCCCAAATACACAGGAAAACATTTGTAGTGTCTGCCAGTGAGTAACTGGTGCCCCTGTAAGCCGTGTTTTGGATGCCACCTGGACAATCTATGGCTGTTGTCCCCATGGGCTCAGTTAAAACGAGCCAGGTCTCTGCACATGTGAGCATTGTTCTCATTTGGCTTTAGTCAGGGCAGTCCTACAATGTTACTGTTCCCCCATATTTGAAATTCCAAGGCTGTCTTGGATGTGTTTTCAAGGACTGGACTTAATGGGGAACTGTAAGGAAGTAGTTTTATTTCTGTGTTAATAAACAAACCCCTCCTGGGCCCTAGATAGGATTATTTATGATATACAGATACAAGCTCAGAGATGCAAAGAGATCAGCGGGGTATAGGAGGGCCTGCCCTAGGGAAAAATGGTGAATGTTACCGTGTTCATTCACCAAACTAAAATATTCTGCAATTATTTCTGTTTTAGAATTACAATAGTCTGGCCATTGTCATCACTGGAAAGGTGAAACCAAGAGCACTGGCCAGAAAAAAATCCCAAGAGTAAGGTGTCTGTAAGGTAGAAAATCACAGGCTGATTCACAGGCCGACCAAAACTGAGAAACAATCTGGTGATAAATAGATTTTGCAAGGTAACCGACCTTTCTCATCCATTTAGAAAAATCTTCAGGTTTTTCGTTTTTATTTTTAAGATCCAAGAGAGGTGGGAACACTTTCATATCTTAACAGCTTGTGTGCGGGCTGTTTTGGAGGATATTTTGGCAATGTCAAGCAAGCAACATGCTTTAGTTCCTGGGAAGTGTTGAGGGACTGGGGTAGTGCACAGAAGAAAATGGACTAATTTGATGGAACTGGGGCATCTGGCACAGGAATAATGGTCTCTCATGTCAAAACACACTATTGTGTGATGCGTTTTGAAGCAGCTGTTGTTTCTAATTCCTACCCAAGCCTTGGTTACTCCAAACCGAAAAGAAAAACTCGTAGAGAAAAGCTTTCAGACACAACCAGAACCGTAGTGATTTTAAAGGAAAGATGCTAAGAATAAAGAGAGTACCCTCAAGTGAAAATAAATTAACGAAACCTCTATGGAATGGCCTGAGAGAGGTGGTGTGGAGTGCCAGTGGTTGCTTCATATCAGATTTCTGAAGGAACCGGCAGCTGGAGCTTCAGCTCCAGCACTTCTAACAAAGCAATGAGAAGAGTGGGAGGAAAAACGGGGTAATAAATACTAATGGAGAAGTCTAAGTAGTGGTCCAGGATCATCTGCAGATTTTCTGGGCAACCCGTTCCACTGTCTCACCACCCTCATGGTAAAGAATTGTTTCCTTAAATCCAGTCTAAACCTGCCCTGTTCAGTTTAAAACCCTCACCCCTCGTCGTGTCACTGCAGGTCTTGGTCAAAAGTCTCCCTCTGTATTTCTTAAAATATTTCATTAATCTCAAAACCCAAGTACCATAAACGAAATGGATGAAATGTAGTCCAAAAAAGGTGCTGATCTGTTCTGAGTAACACAGAAATCTGCTGCCAGTTCAGCTGTCTGAAGTCATTGGAAATTATTTAATTAGGTGGTACTCTGAGCCACTACCGTAATTCAGCTGTGAGGAAAGGTGTGTGTGACATTTGTCCCAGCCTGTACTGAAACCTCTTACAGAGCTCAAATCAAACCAGAACAGGAAAATGTAAAGTTTTGGAGGTGATCTAGGAATGAAGACTATTAGCAGGTTTGTACTATAAAGATAATTACACTGAATAAAATTTGATCAATTCTCCAAAGTTGAGTAAATCTGGCAGGGGAGTTCTGTGTTCACTACTGTTCATCTACAGTCTGCTTGCTCTGAGTTGCAATAGCTCTGAGATGCATTTTTTTAATTAGCAAAATCAAGAGTTGACTGATCTCCAGGAATCCATAAGAGGACCAGGGTCTCAAGGAGGGCAGAGAAATTGCTGAAGCAGGACAGCTTTTGGCATAGGAGCACAGATGGTCTTCAGCACAATATTTTGGGTTTTAGAACAATGTTACAGTAGAAATACTGGTGGAGAGGAAGGTACCAAAACATGGTGTTTAATCAGATACAAAAAAGAGAAAAAAACCCCAGAACATTGTGGTAGAAGGAAAATTAACTCCTTCAAGCTTGACCAGGCACATGTGCCTGATACATTTTGTTGTGCTGAGTGACTGTTTTCAATATTTCATGTACAAAACCATTGTATTTTTAAAGGAAGAAAAAAAGAAGCAGCTGTGCCTTGTTTGCTTCTTTATGGGAGTATTGCTGATGACATTTCAGTTAAGCCATAACAGGTGATTGAGAAACCCCATAATGATGATAAATTGTCGTGCAGTTATGCAAGGTACTTCATTTTCTAGGTATTGTTAGAAGTAAATTGAATAATAGATTAAATGAACATCCAAATTAAAAAATGAAAAGCTACTGCAATAATTATGACAATGGGTTACATGTTCAAAAAGAACTGTGTGAAGATAATTGTAAGGAAGAAGATTGAGAACACAAAAAAGCTGTCTTGTAATGTAGTTGGTGAAAAACTATCAGTGAATCTGCAGGAAAATAGATTTCTGTTTCTTTGATGAACACAGAAAATACCTTATGAATAAAGATTCAGAAAAAATATGTTTCAGCTTGTGGATGACTTTAAAAAACCAGAAATGAGATCAGAAGATGTATGTATTAAGAAGAGAAGCAAGAAAAATGTTTTGATCAGGCAAGATTTTAATTGCCCAATAATTAAATGAACTGTACAGTTAAATGTGTAGAGAATGAGAAAAGGAAGATATGTTAATTGTAGTGGAGGCAGGACAGGTTTATCACAGGAGTGGCTTGGGGCGATAACCAAGAGGGGAGGCCTCAGTCCAGGGGCCTGCGCTGAGCTTTCCTTCTCCGGCTGCTGACACTTCTCAGCTTTTGTTTTATTTAGCTTGAAAAAACCCCCTGAAATGTACCTGCTTGGAACTGCAAGCCAGGAATGCTGTAAATGGAAGCAGTAGCCTCACTGGCCATGTTGTGCTTGGGATCAGGCTCTTTTTTTAAGAAAATTTGTAATTTGACTGGACCGTGATGTCTGCTTGGTAGAAGTGCTCATGTACTCTGCTGTAGTTCAAAGTTTGTGCTTAATCAAGATAAATTGAACGTTTCCCTTTTATTTTGTTATACTAACAGCAAATTTTCCCAAGTATTTGCATGAGTTCCTCCCCCCCTTCATGTATTTGGAGTCACTGGTTAAGGCCAGCGTGAGCTTCCATCAGTAGAAGTTCTCCTGATGTTTTGAGGGGAGGGAAGTCGGCTTCATTTCCATTGTTCATTCTGAAGTAGTCCTTTACTTCATCAGGGAAGCAGAAGTGAATTAACGGCTGCAAAGGCCATAAATCCAGCTCAATAAGCCTTGTAACTCTGAAATTAATAGCTTCCAACTGTCAAAACAGCAGTACGAGCAGAGACCAGAGCAGACAGATTTGTATGAAGAAGCATATGCTTTGACTGAAGTGCTCTCTTTCATGTCCTCTCATTTTCTAGTCTCTCAAATTTGACATCTAACTGTCTGGTTTTTAGCATAGGAGATTTTTTTCCCTCCATTTTATGATTTTTCTTAGCCTATCACATCTCCCTATTGTCCCTTTGGTAAAACAATATCAGAACTAGGTATTACTTTTGGTTTTTATTTTCTATCCCAGATGTTTGGATTAAGAAATCATAAAAACTTAAATTAAGACAATAAAATTTAATTTCATTTGGTTGATTTGAATCATTAATTGATTTGATTTTACAAAAGAAGCCAGTCAAACACAAAATCTTTCCTGAGCTGGAATTCTGTGTACTTATTCGTAACGCATACTCAATAGGGAACTTAGACTTTTTATTTAATGCCTGTTTCCTTACTAAGCAGAAATTCAGGGTCACTTTAGTAACCCTACTCATTACCTGTGGATACATTAGAAAAAGGTACAGAAGGAGAAGAGCTGTTTCTTCCATCTCAGAATATAAAAGGGAAGCTGAGCAAATGCATTCCGTAGGATGGCTTTGCACTAAAGGGCTTTCATCAAATGATACTTGAGTTACTTTTTATTACTCATTACATTTTGTGAAGTATCATATGAAGGTGTGGCTCAATAATATCACACACGTACAGAGCTGTTACAGAATTCCTCTATCAAGGCCAGACAAATGAGATGTAATAAGGAAGTTTCAATTAAAAGAGGTTAGTACGATATAGAAAGGGAAAAATGTCTCGGCAGGATCTGGAATTGTGCAGAGAAGTAATTGGTTGCCTCATGTGAAAACTTCAGGAAAGAAAAAAAGGCAGCAGGAGCAATCCTTAATAATTAAAAGAAGTGTTAAAGGATAATTACATTTGTGTGCTTTGATAAAGAGTCAACTGTCAGTTTTCTGCGTGAAAGATGGGCTTGAGTTGTTCAAGTGAAAGGGAAAACACAGGTATTCAAGGCGTTGGAGACCATAAATCAGGAACTTCAGAGCAGAAGCAGGTGCCACCAGCCTGGAATGGTTCTGGTGGGAAGCCTTCCCTCGGTGCTCCGAGCTGTGGGAGCATTTAGGAAATTTGTTTTAGCAGGACATGAAGCCTCAGAGCTGGTTTGACGCTGCTCACAAGCTGCAGACTCCAGCTGGAGAGCTCTGGGGTGTCAGCAGCAGCCCAGTCCTGGCAGGGCTTCTAGGCTGGGGCTTGGCCTTCCTCAGAGCTCAGGCTGAATAAAACATGACTCTGCGCCTCTGCACTGGGCCCTTGTCTGCAATGAGACATGTTTACAGCTCCTTCACTGTGCCCAGAATTTGAGGCTCGTGTCTAAACCTCCCAAAGCAGGAGCTGACCGCACAGGGATGGGTGTCCCCACCGTCCTGCCCACTGAGCTCCCTTCGTGGTGCTTAACACCCAATATCTGCATCACCTCTCTTCCCATTCGTGCCTCACTTGCAGAAAGAACACATGCAGGTTTATCTCACTAATCAAAAATCTAAAAAGCGATTGTGAAACACAGAAAACAAAAATGAGTGAGAAATGTAATCTCAGGTCTGAGACTCGGATAAAAATAAGATCAGTGAGCAGCTGTCAGTTGGAGTGAACAACCTGAACTTTGCCTGATAAAAGAGTCAAAATGACCTCTCCTGTTTTCCTAGCAACTATAATTTTGTATGTATTTTTGCTGGAGCAACCAGTGAGTTTTGAACATCTGTTCTAATGAAGGTATTAATCAGCAATGCGCTCACCATTCGCTAATTATGAACTGTTTTTGTTAAATATTCGGCTGTGTTTGAAGGAGATGATTTCTGCTCGTGGGTGCTTAGTAGATTGTGCTTTGTCTGCATATTGCTTTAAATTAATCTCATAACATGAAATACGCATCTTTATGTTATTTAATTCAGTAGACTGCAGAAGGTGTCTCAATATAATTTTGTTTGGAGAGCCTATTGTAAACTTATTGAGCTCTGTCTGAGATCCTTGCTGCAAATAGGAATCTCAAGATTAAATTTATTTGTGACTCATTTCCAGCTCTTTTGTTCTCATGTCAATATTGTTCCTTAGTTTAAATAGCTTTTCTCAGTCTCTGATGTTTGCCTTTTATCACTCTTGCTCTTTCTTTTGTGCATCTTGAGACAGCAGTCAGGACTAAGTCTCCCAGTCTCTTTGATAGCAGAGGGTTTTTTTTTTTATTTCTCACCCCACAATTATCTCAGTAGCCTTTGTCTGTGTCTGGTGTAAAGTGTGGTTTTTGTTTTCTTAGATCTGGATGACAAGCTTAGATCTTCGATAGCATTACTCCTGACATGGATCCTTAATGATCTCTACCTTAAAGTGAATCTGTGCTTTCATTTCCAAGGCTCTCTGTTGTTCTTCATTAACCACCAAAGTTACAGTGAATATTTAGGATTTCACAGAACATGATGTAAGCTGTTGAAACCAGCATTGACTGTCTCACAACCAGGAGTTTGAAACAGGCAATGATGGAGTAAATCCAGCTTGTTAAACCTTCTGGCTCATATCAAAGTTTATGAATTAAGACCAATGTGAGAGTTGTTGGTGCCAGGCTACAACACAGCATTTAGCAAGTTGCTGCTGTCTCTCTCTAGTGTATCTCTAGTAGGATCTTGAATGTTTAAGATGGATAATAATGTAGTCACTTGGATTAAATACAGAATAATTAAAGCATCAAAATCTTTAGTAGTTAATTTTGATTAAATTTCAAGTTTCAGGTACTCAGCACCATGACCCATAGTGTAATAAAGCAGAATCAGCCTTACAGGCTGGAAATTTAATGGTTCTTAGCAACCCCAGGTATGCAAGTGAATTTCAAGTTTCTGTTAGTTTTCATTACACAGTAATTGCAATTTTGGGAAGGTTGTGGTGCAGTTGTTTGGAGACAGTAATACTCAGAAATCCCTGCAGAACAAATAGATGCTACACAAAGGTGAAAACATGCTGGAATGACACGAGGCAAGGAATGACAATGAGGCAATACAGGATTGTTTGCTTGTGAGGAATTGTTTTGGCTTGGTGGCTGTCACAGTACATGGTTTTGTACCTCTGAGAATGCTGTGCAGAAATCAGACAAGAAAAAATGAGCAGAGGGGAGCAGGACTGTGACATGAGGTGATACACGTCTGATAGGGGAGGCAGCTTGTACTAGAGGCTGGCGATGATAATCTGGAAGCTGTTCTTCAAAAGGCACGGTGGCAGACAATGAAACTCTTCTGTTATTTGGAGAGAGTAAAAAAAAATCCAGCTACTTGTTCATCATGCAGAATTAACCTTCACAAACCCTTCTGCTAGTGTAATAAATCATTTCTTAGGCAATGTATTGAGTGAAATTACCAACAGCTCTGACATGCTGCATGGCATCATTCTTAATCCTTCTTGTTCTCCTTTAAAGTGTCTTTTGTATTCCACTGGTGCTGGCAACTTGGTAATGATCTAGTCATTTTACCTAATTGATGTAAAATACCACAGATGGCATTTACCTCTGTCATTCATCTGGAGTTTCAGACTGTGGAGCTGTTTGTTTGCCAAAGTGCCATAGTAATCAGCAAACCTTTAGTTAAGTTGGATCTTTTGATGGTATGAACAGAGCCCAAAGTTGTTACATGTCTAAATTTTAAGGTGAAGGCACCAAAAAATTACAGAAAACTAGAGATGCCATTTAGCCCAGGAACTACATATGATTCCAATTTTGTGGCCTGTAGATACTAAAACGTTGGACTTTTGAAGCAGGTTGGCTGTGTCATCATTATCTCATGTTACAGTTTACTCCTCTCATTAGAACCTCACTGCATTCTGCATGGATTGTGGACATTTCTCAGTGGCATAGGTTCCAAATGTGACCCTTGACTGTTCGGTTCTTGCCTTTATTCCCAGAAGTTCATGCTAAGACCATTCATATTTACTCCCAGTATGCCATTAGGTAATACTGTTGGATACTATTATTTGTACCCAAATTTGCAGTAATTAAATTTTTAAACTGCCTTTGAGAGGAAGCTCTAAACTGAAATCCTGTAGCGCTGACTCCTGTGCCTTTCCAGACATGGGAAAATCTAGAGAGGAGGCTGTGTAAAGGGGTTTTTTGAGATAACACTGATGAAACAGGAGATACTTGTGCAGCTTCAAATATTTCTGGTGCTAAAGTTTCCACTTGCCCTGAGCAATCTGAGTACACAGTATGTGGCAATTAATAGCACATTAAAACTACCTTTATAAGCAGTGATTATCCAGTCTTTAATTTCATTACTTCATATTCTGATGGCAAACTGAATATATTAAAGTTTACAAACACTGGGATAAACACAAGTAAATATTTTACTCTGTAAAATTTTACTTGTATATAATAATGTCTAGGAAAAAAGTCATTGGGGATTCTCTCTGATTTGAAACAGGAATTAAAATGAATCCAAGTCATCTTGCTATTCATTAAGTAGCTCACTTGTGCACCATTATAAATAATAAATGATATGATGGGAAGACTCATCATTGTTAGTGAAAATTGAATATCAGCAAGTAAGTTAATAGACACAAATAAAAAATGAACTATAATCAGCATAAAATGTCTTTGAAACTTTTGAAAACTGTATGGTGAAAATCAGGGTTGGATACCTTGTGCTGCCTAAAAATGAAAGTTGCCAAGATCTACCTGGAGAGCTGTTCCCTGATTTTTCCATTCCCATACTCCATTCAAACTAGGTGTAATTGCCAAGACTACAGAATATTTATTTCCTTCTCCCTTGAAAATGGGTGATTTTTGAATGTACAGATAAACACACTCTGTAAGATCCTTAAGATGTCAGAAATAGCTGCAGACTTCTTCCTACATATATGTATGAACATATTTTTTCATATATATATGTATATATAAATAAATAAATAAATAAAGAAAATCATTCAGTCAAGACATTATAAATAGGTTTGCATAAAACCCCAGCTAAGATCCCGTCCTCAATTTTGGGGTTGAACATGTTAGAACTTTCGTGGGAAATCCTGGGAAGTGAGAAGGATGGGGCTGTCAGGATAAATACAGGGTTCTTTCTCCTCTGCCCCATCCTCTCCTTTTCAGTCTCCTGTATCTGGAGGTCTCTTACTGAAGAGGAGTCATGTTTGTGATTTGGAAGATGTGTGGATTAAAATATTGTAGGTGCTGTTGGATGCCTGAAAGCACCAGCGACACAAGGAAATTTATACTTTACCCTGCTAATTGTTGGAAAATATGAGCCCTTGATTGGTATGCAATTAGAAGTGTAACATTCTGTTAAACATATCACACAGCATATGGCATGTTAGTAGCAAATCCTCTAATTTAAAATGAAAAAAGTATGCAGTTCTGCATATTAGCAATTTTTGCAGGCAATCAAAATTTGCTATTTGTCTAAATGTCAGAGGGGGAAAAGCCATCCTTAGTTATTTTGGCAATCTAAATTTGGTTTATGTTTGATAAAATTCCTGTTCTCTAACAGTAAACAAATATAAAAGAGGAAAACCCAGAATATAGTTAAATGTACCATTGGCTCCACCTACTCAGAACTGTGGCCTTTATTAAGAAAAAATAAATTTTAATAACATTACCACATCTGCTTTAATTTAAATAAATTAAAAGTGCTGAAGCTAAAATATATTTGCAGAACCTCAGGGAAAAAAAAATCAAAGTCCCATGAGTGGAATTCATTGGTGGGCAGTGAGATGGCGCACAGTTTGTCAGTTAAAAATACAGAATGGCTCCGTAGACAGGTGTTCCTTTCTTTAAGAACCTCCGAGGGCTGAGGGCTTGGTTTGCCCTTTCAGTTCTTCTGGTCTCCCTCTGCCTGGTGGGTGTTCTGGGATAAGATGTTCCCATACATGTGAAGCTGCTGCGAGAAAGAGCCTTTTATCTGAGGCTGAAATCTTGCTTGTGTGGGCCCGGGAGTGACCAGGACATGAAATGTGCAGAGGCCCATTAAATTGGTGCGGTTAATTGCAAGCCCTGCTAATTGCTGCTGTGGTGGCTCATGGAGAGATGGCTCTGCAGGCCAGGCTAAGACAGGAGCAAGGAAACTGCAATGGAATGGTTCCCTCTTCCCAGGGATGTGCAGGGGTACTCCGTGTCTCCAAATTCAGTCAGTCTCAGAGGGGCTGGATTTCCTTGATTGATGAACATTCACCACCATTTGCACCAGGGAAGTTTAAAAAGCTCTGAATACTTCAGACACGTTTTTGTTAACAGATCGCTTGACAAACTTGTCTTTTTTTAATATTTGTAGATGGTCAATGTGTCTCACATTTGGCAGGTAATGTTTATCTTTTCCCTCGAAGTTTCTGACTTCCTGGTCAGTCTTTCACTGTCGCCATGTTAGGATAACTCACCACTTAAAAAATGGCTCTTATTTCTGCTTTCATTACATTTTGTCTCCAGCCTTCTTCCCATGGCAGGGTGTTTGTGAGGCATCACTAATGGTTCATTTGCCAGTGTACCCCAAAGTAACCCCCTAATGCTGCCTTTATTAAGTGTTTTCCCTAGAATGAGAAGTGGGATTCCCATTCTGCTGCTCACCTTGTCATCCCTAGCTTTGTCACCCTCCTGCTGTGTCCCCAAATGTGACTCCTGCTGCAGCACAGCCGAGCCACAGCCCAGCCCTGGGAGAATTTGTGTCCCTGTCTGAAGCTGGGCAGGAAAGGGAATTTTTCTGCTCTAGCAGAGAACTGATCATTTGTTATACTCAAGCACTGACATCAGCTTTGTTGTGACTTTGTGCTCCATTTTGACATTGCATTATACAGTCAATTTGGCATCGAACTGGAGAAAATGAGAATACGAGGAAGCCGATTCCTCAAACTATTAATTTTATATCAAAATCTGCCCTCCAAAACGTTGCATGGAAGGGGAGAGGGGGTTCTTTTTCATCCTGCTTTACTCATCAAATCATGCAGTTACTTCAGAAACCTTAAATTGAGTAAATTTAAAATCAGCTTGTGCTACAAAGCCTGAGGTTTGGTATCGTTGTTCCTGTTGTGTGTTGTAGTCACTAATCCTTTTAATGAAGAGCTTTTAGCAGTGAAGAGATTCTATTTATAGTAAAGCCATTAGAGCATAAAGCTTCTCATTGCTATTCTGCAGCATGGAGCTGCAATGTTTGTCAGTGGAGAAGAGCTATTTTTAGCTGCAGCATTGAAAACCAAGGCTGAAAGGTCAAGAATCCTCGGGGGGATGTGTTCTGCTACATCAGTGCTATCACACAGCTGCTGTTTACTCTCTTCTCATTCCTCAGTAATAAGAAGATATTTTTATTGTGACACCGAAGGTATAAAGCATCAAAAGGATTTTGCGCATGAAATGAATACTCGGGGAGCGATGCATCCAATCACATTAAATGTTCTGCTTCTTAGGAGGATGATTTTTTTTCCCCAAAGACTGTCTCAAGACCCATTCTTCAAAAGATTCATTCTAGGAAAGTTCTTTTCTTAATTTTTTATTTTTTTTTATTTTTTTTTTTATTAAAGGTTTAAGACCTAATGTGAACAAAAACCAATCTGCTGAACTAGTGAAGGATTTCAGGCACACACATTTCTGCCTGACATCGACACCATTCATTTTCTTAGCAGTGTAGTGCATGAACGGGAGACCTAAAATCAACCTGGAGTTTGCCACAGGAAAAAGAGCCTGGGCAGTTGTGTTGGTAATTGAGGAGCAGAATTGGGGGTGGTGGGCGATTATATCTGCTACAGGACAGCTTGTAGCACACCGGGTAGTGTGCTACAAAGTGAGCACAAAAAAATCATGTAGTCCTATTGAGCCAAGATATGATAGATGGTATGTGAAAGGGAGAAGGGAGAAAGGAGGGGGGAAAAAAAGGATAATTATAGGAATACAAGTCTGCATATATTAGCTGAGTCTACAATGTGCAGGCTTCAGAGGGTTTTCTAATATCTTTATATAAAAATCATGGGGAAAAGAGATTAATTGCCACATTGAGAAAATTAGGGTTGTATGATCAAAGGGAAGGCAGAGAAGAAATGGCCTGTTGACAGATGGCTTATAAAAATGAAAAGATTTTTCTGAGGATGTGAGTTTGGAGTTTTGTGCTGCTTGGGGAGACACAGGCACTGTCATCATATTTTAATAATAATAAGCTGCAATGTAACCCTTTTTATTCACCAAACACGTAGCATAGGAAAAGCATGAGTACAATAATACATTGATAGGTACACTTTCTTCTCAGGGTATAATGAAATTAATTGTACTTCTCTGAGAATTTATTCAAGATCGTGCTGCTGAAGGTTCTTATCTTCTGACGCATGGAGTCCATTATCCCATATCTTTTAAAACAGTTTCTTTCATATCAGGAAATTATTTCAATTCTACGCTTTCTGCATACCCAAACCAGTTTTTAACACCATCTTTCCCAAGCTTTCAGTGTATGCAGTATTTGGCTAAATCCATGTGGTTATAGCTGTTAAATTGTTCCCTCTGCCAAGCAGCAGCACACACTGAGCACACATTAACAGGCAGCTCCTGTCCTCAGGACATAAATAAACCAAAAATTGAAGGATTGTCAAGAAAAGAATTGGGAAAACTGAAGGGATCTCAATTCTACAATTATTTTCTTTTTATAATTGAATGAGATTTAGGTAAATGGGCATTGGCTGAAGGGAAGGACAGAGAAAGGGAGGGCATGGCTTTTTGAAAAGACAAGGCAGTAATGGCTTGTTCCTATCAAAACTGCCAGATGTTGCTTAGGCCCATTATCTCCCATCTCTCTCTCTTGTGTGAAAGAAACTCAGGTGCTTCTGGCTCTGTCACTCCATGGCACCGTGACTCAACTCAGCTCACTAAAGCAGCAGGGGAAAACAAATCAAAACCAAACCAGAAAAAAAATTATCTTCTGGTTTGGGGTGGGATCAGGCTGGGAGGTTGGGTCAGTGTGTCCTGCACTCCCTGGGGTGGGCACAGAGGAGGGCAGGAGACAATTCTTAATTCAGCTTTGCCATCATGTGAAACAGGAGCCACTCAGAGGAACAGGGACAATAGGTGGAGGGAGGCTCATTTGGACTACAAAAGAATCAGCAGAAAATGTGATAAAAAAATGACATAAACTCACAATCCATGATCTTAACTGCAGATTAATAAATTATTTGTTTATGGCTTTCACATTTACTACAGCTTCATATGTTTGTAGCTTTCACAGTGCAGGTGTTTGTGGGGAAAAAAAGTAAGTTCTAGCTCACGGAATGACAAAATAATGTTTATTTTATGTGAAAATGCATATGATTTCACTGCTCTAGCTGCCAGAGTTTTGCTATATGTGAATTGTCCTCCACCTCCCTAGTTAATCTCGATGCCTTTTACACTCATTAGTCCTGTGCATTCTCAGGTAGGTTTGCATTCTCTCTTGCTTTCTTAGACTGTTTCACTCCTGTTAGGGCTTAGACCAGCAGTAATTGCTTGAGTGATTATGTCTTTGTTGAAATGTTATGATCACTTTGACATCATTTTTTCCCCCCCGTAGTTGCTGTTTCCACAGTTACCTGTTCACATATCACCCAGTTTGCTTTATTGAACAAACCTTTCTAGGACAAACAAAGGGATTTTTTTTAATTTTTTTTTTTTTAATTTTTTTTTTTTTTTTTTTACCATTGGTGGTTGTGATTAGTAAAAACAAAGGCAGGTCCTTTGGAATCCAATGGGTGAATGCTCCTGCTGGGTCGTGCCTTGGCTTTTAACTGAAGACTGGTAAATTTGGTATCTATTGACATTCACCTTCACTGTAAATTTGTAAAATTCAACCCAAGTCAGTTGCTAAAAATCATTAAATTCTCCCCTGAATTTCCTCCTTGTGCAGAGATAGGTTAAAAATAATCGCAGAGTAAAGACATTCCAGCCTTTATTGACGCAGAGTCAATGAACATGCAGCAATTGACAGTTGTCTTTTACTGGTTTCATATTTAAACACATAGTTTCTGTGAGAGTGGAAATGTCAAAGCTGTGTCTGTAGTGAAGACAAAAATACTTGCCTATAATTACTGTTCTCTGAATGATTTTCTGAGGGAGGTTTTATCTGTTCTCCTTTCTGCTTTATCTGAGACTTGTATACTCTTGTCTTCATTTGTTTGTTAACCAAGGGGAATTTTTATCTTCTTACTGTCATGTTTTGAGATTTATGTGATTGCCTCTAATTTGGAACTTGGCAAACCTCATGAAATATGGAAATGTGACCTAGTTCTGACCTCATATACCTACGTTGCGTCTTGCAGCGATGCTCTTGGCATATTTGATGGCCCTGCAAGTCCCTTTATTTGCAGTCTGTCATCACAAAATGGATTTGGCTCCTGGTTACTCTATAAAAGGATTAACGATTCCTGACACAGCTGAAGTTCCAGTTTAGGAATCTCAGTTTAAATCTCGTGGCAATATCTGAAATATCAAGGCTTGTTATTAGAGGCAGATTGAGTTCTCTCAGGAGGTGTGGGGAGACCGGTGCAAAGCTGTGTAGGTACATCCGAGGGTGTCGTCTTTCCAGCTGCACTTTTTTGGCTGTTACAGAGCAGTGTCTGGAGAGTTCAGTTTATCTCCTTGAGTTACTCTGTGGCTGCCGTTTATTGTATATACCCAGCCTGTGCTGTAGATCCAGTTCAAATTAAAGCAAAGTGCAAGGTCTTGGCGCTTCACTCCCATCTGAGGCAGCAGTTGTTTGATGGTGGCAATGTTGGGAACACTTCTGCAAATAAGGCTGCAGGCAGTGGTTAACATTTTGATTGCCCTGGCCTTTAAATGTGCTCATTTCGGGAGTCTTGTCGATGCTAATGCTGTCTCCCTCATACAAAGCCTGGATGACTTGTGGTTCCAGTCCTGTTTGTTAAGTGGATATATTTCATTTGCAGCTAATGACTTGCTGCTGGTGGATGGTAAGTGGAAGTGCTGATGTGTTTTAGTGTCTGTTTAAAGCTCTCATGAATCTCTGGAAGAGTCTGAAGACACATTTTTGCTGTAGTTTCCTGCTTGTGGTTGGGTGCCATTCAAGATTTGTAAGGAATTAAGAGCTGTAGGGTTGCCTTGTCTGACTGCATCTCTCTCTGTGTGGCGTTTCAGCATTTGGGATCCAATGCAATTCATGGTGACAAAATCTAAATTGGGATCCTTACAGGGTAAAACATTTCTGGAAATGAACTTTGTTGTTCTTGTTGTCAATTAAATGAGTCTCAGTGTAAAATCTTCCTCTTTGTTCAAGATTCTCCCTTATGTTGACATGCTGGAAATGCAGCTAAGATGTGCTAAAAGGTACTGTTACTATTGCCTGCCCACATATGGAATTTGTTTGCTGCATAAATACACCTACAGGCTTGTTCCATACAGAGGCCTCAGTAGCTACATAGAAACGTGTACTGGTTTTGCTAATTCACAGAATTCTGTGCTGTGTTCAAGACAAATATAGATAAATAAGCCAAGACTTCATTAGGGAAAACTATATTTCTGCCAAGTTGAATTACAGTAGGCCAAAAAAATTCCTTCCAAAACATTCCTTGACTGAATTCTGAAGGGAATACCTGTGACTTCTAACATCATCGATCTGTTCCTAGGGAGTAAAAGTTGAAGATTAAAGGATAATTTTGCCTTTTCACCCAATAACTCCGAGTCGCAGAACTGTACAGTGACTAATTCAAACAGATTTAAAAAAATATGGAAGGAGAATGTTGATATGGTGTGGGGGAGCAAAGCCTATGAAGATGTCTAATTTGGACATCATGCTTTGCATCTAAGAACAAGGTGAAATATGAGCTAGAAACATGACTCTGGGAGCAGATAAAATCCTTGATAGGTCAAGTTTCTAACTGGTTCCCTCTCAAAAAAATGTTGCTAAATTCTCCTGCAGAACTGCTGGACCTCCTCTTTCATACTGTGCATATCTGACGAAATGTGTCATTATCAGTCTCTGCAACTGCATTGCTGACCGCGGCTCCAGTGGAATTTTGATAAAATAAATGAGCAAGTCTGTTTAACTGCAGAAGCAAATTCCATCTTCTCCATTTTATCTGGCTGCTTTCCTGAACTCCTTCTCCCACGCCGGCTTTCCAACTCTCCATCATTTTTTTGGGCTTGTGTGGTCCTCCTGAGCTGACAGAGCTCAAGTCTTGCTGTTCCCATTCTCTCAGGATTCGTGGGATGATGTGGAAAATCTCATCCCTTCTGGCTCAAGATTAGAAGTCCTGGAATAGTCAAATGGGTTTCTTCCCCTGAGGGCAGGATGAACTTCTGACTTTCCTCTTCTGGCCAACATTATGTTTATAAGGCTGGAAGCTCTTCTGGGAAGAATTAAAAAAAAAATAAAATAAAAATCTTAAAGAACTTGGTACTGGAGGATGGTATAATTCTAGGTAAAAGTTTGTTACAACTTTTAAATTGTCCAGCTGCACTGGTAAGGGAACACAGTTGTTTTCCCCATTGCTTACCTCTTGTGGATTTATAATGCTGTTTTTCTGAGAGCATCGAAATGTTTTTTATCATCAGTGAACGAATCATATCCCTGTGAGAAGCATAATGTGCATATTACATATAGACAGACTGAGAAAAGATCATTACTTTGCCTCAGGCTACAAAATAAGACAGTAATATAGTGGGAAGCTCAGTCTCGCAGTCTCCTGGTTTAACCAGTGAATGACTCATTATCCTGGCTGAAAAAGCACTAGGAGTGAATGGTGGTGAATAAAGCTGAGGAAATGATTGGTCAGAACAGAGTGTCCTGTGCAGGATTTTAATAACCTGTGACTTTCACACCGGTTTTGAGATTAAACTAAAACTATGTGGCTGTATTTTGCTTCTGGCAACATCCCTGATTAATAAGCAAAGCAAATGTTTTTTCACTGACGCGCTGTCAGTGTCTTTAATTCAGAGTGTAAGACCAGGCCTTTCAGTTGTGGTTTGGCTTTTTGGCAGGTCTTATTTTGTTGCTCCATTTGCCTGCCACTGGCTTGGCAATGAGGTGGCATTAGGCTTCTGTCCTGAATGAGAGGACTTCTAAACATCCCCCTCAGCATCACAGCAATATTTATATCCAAAGGCCTTCCTGATCTTGGATTGCAAGAAACCACCTCTAGGAAGAGGTTTTATTTATAATTTCAGAGAGAGCATCCACAAATCTGTGCTCAGTTCATTCTCGAGGCTCAGCGGAACTTCAGCTGGGATGTCAAATTCCCGGTGTCTTCCTGACCCTGCAGCCTTGCTGCTTTCCTTCTCCTTCCTCAAGTGTGGTTTGAGGAGGATTTTTTATTGACCTGAGATGAGGGCTGCTGCAGTCTTTGTGCATCCCCCACTACCCCGTTGTGTACTGGGTTTTGGCCCTGGTGTTTGTGTCGCTGCCGGCTAACTCGAATTAAGGAGTTGATCTTTCTGAACAGAGTTTTCACCTAGCACTGCCAAGTCTTCCTCCAGATTATTTCCTCAATTACTTCGTGTATTTTTACTACTGAATTTGTTGTAATTTCTCTGTACTGATTTACCAGGCCAGTCCGACAGAAGACGAACCCAGTGAGAAATGCCGGTCGTTTTTATGGCATCAGTGGTTGGAAAGGCTGGTGGGGTGATTGCTTTGATTGCTTGGAGAATTGTGTACTCAGGTCCTCTGTTCCCAAAAACAGACAGGAAATAGATTGCTAAGGACGTGGAAACTCTTTCATTCCTACCCCAAACCTTCTTTATGTGATCCTCATTAAAAATCGTCTTTTACGATCAATGCCTGTGCCCCTGGGCTTCCGTGTGCCAACCTCAACACCTTCCCGTGCTGGGGTGCTGTAGAACCCAGGGTTCCTTCTTTCCCCAGAGACCCCACTGCAGAATATCCTGTGCTCTGTGTGCTCTTTCAGCTGGATATTTTGAAATGCATAGCTCTTAACTGACTGCTCAGTTCTAACCAGAATTTGCAAGTTGTCTGAGGGTTTCGTTTTCCTCCAGAGCTGTATGACTAAACACGAGAAGGCAAAACAGATTAATCATCAGTGAAAACAAACAAATAATGACTTAATAATCACAAATCTAACTCAGAAAGCAGTGTTAATTATTCATAGAGGGTGATTTATCTTAAATCATACTGTTAGACTGGCAACTGAAATAAAGACAGATGTTTCTGCTTTGTCCCAGAGGGCTGGAAATGCAGAATTGGAGTTAAATTTGATACCCACATAATGATGTGGGAGGTTATGGAGGTTTGTATAGCTGTTATTTGTGTATGAAGTTTGCTGTGAATTGCAGATGGAAACATTTTATTCAGTATCTATACTGTGTCTGGTTCCTTAGAATTGCAGAATCACAGAATGGTTTGGGTTGGAGGAGACCTTCAAGATCATCTCCTTCCACCCCCCTGCCATGGGCAGGGACACCTTCCACTATCCCAGGTTGCTCCAAGCCCCATCCAGCCTGGCCTTGGACACTTCCAGGGATGGGGCAGCTGCAGCTTCTCTGGGCACCCTGTGCCAGGGCCTCAGCACCCTCTGGGTGAAGAATTTCTTCCTAAAATCAAATCTAAACCTTCTCTGTGTTGTGTAGAGACTGCGCTGTAACATCTTTCATTTAACACTCTCGCTGCCTATTTGGAACAGACGCTTCAGGAGTAAAGACAAGTGAAAAATGCCATGTATTACAATTTTAATAGATAGTTTATAATCATAAAATCATTCCTAGTAGCTGCATTTCACTTTCAAAGTGCTTTGAAACACACCTAAATTCCATAAACCCATCGTTTCTGAACGTAACATTTAGACTGACGGTGGAGACCCTAAAGAAAAGAGGAGCAAAAAGGAAGGAATAAATTTCTGACAAAAGCTTGAAGTTCCACATCTCAGAACATCTGTTGTTGTCTTCCAACTTTATTGTAAATCTGTTGTGATGCTTTGGAGAGGTTGGTTTGGTTTCGATTCATTGTAGGGCTGTTGTGGGTGAGCTACTGAAGTTTTAAGGAGCGTAGCTGGACTGGGGCTGTGCCATCATCCCTTCCAGACCCCACTCACAGCAGGGCCAGTCCTATTATTAGAAAGAAATTCCAAGTCAGGCATTGGAAGGGAGTGGTACCATCCTTGTTTTGTAACTCCCCAACGCCAACGCGCGCACTTGAGCCGGGTTTGATTCTGTTTCCACCCCAGCTCTCCCAGTGAACTTCCTTGTAGATCCCTGCAGAGGCCTCTTACGTGCACTGCAGCTTTTCTTCAGCAGTTCCATTGTTTATATTTAGAATTCAAGGTGAGAGGAAGGCCTTAGGGTTACGGTGAGGAACGGGAAAACAAGTTGTGAGAGTTAAGAAGCTTTTCTAGAATGGGAGCTCGGAATCTGTGCCTTAGTTTAAGGTGTTAAAAAGGTGCAAGGTTAACCCAGGAAACGTTGTTGGTAGAGAACTGTTTTCTCCTCATGTAATTTCAGCTGTTAAAGTACATGGCATCATCTTGGAAGTGTGACAACACGATCTTCATTTAAAAAAAACCCCACAAAATAAGCCTTAACCCAAACCAGCATGTATTTGTATTCAGTGCTTATCCTATTGATCAGCACATATACATGAAAATAATCTGGATTTACTTGAGCCCATGGGGCAAATTTGTGGTATTTACAGTTACATGTTTGTATTTTTCATTGTCCCTGAAATTCGGGTGTGTACTGCTACAGAGTTATTAATGCTTATAAATAAGTCATACAGTACGTGTAATGGCTTTTTATGTATTTTAACTCCCATTTTTCTTGGGCACCCTGAGAATGCTTCCTTATCAAAATCTCCATCTCAGAGATTTTAATCATTTTTCTCTAATGTTTTCTTTAGAGAGTTGGTTCTTTCCTGGAAGCTTGTTGCCAAGCTAACTTCATTATGCTTTTATTATTTAGGTTTTCTTTCCACGAAATAACACCAGAACTTCTAAGAACTTAATTTTGTGAGAATGGTTGACCTTTCAAGGTATTGAAAACCCACACACTTTCTTTGGGAAGATGGCTGCATTTTATCTGTCTGGAGAGTCTGAGAGAACTCTTGAAAAGAACTTCTTCCAGCTACTTTCCTGTTCTGATGCCTAAAATAAAATTAGTAATAATTGCCAATTCCTTTTTGCATGTCTTAGTAATAGAACCTGTGGTAGAACATCCTATCAGCCGATGGCTTCGTTTATCATTCCAAGAGAGAAAAGGCACATGGAATTTTACTGCCTCAGGCCTTTTCAAAACAAGTGATTTTTAAAATTTTAATTGTCTGTTGAAGACAGTAATTCATTTACAGCGTTAACAACATTTGGATCCCTGACTTAAATACACTGCTGACTATTAGTCTCAGCTTTTAGCCAGACTCCAGTGCCTGATGGTGTAGGAAGAGGGCTTTTGGCTCCCAATTATGCACACCCTTTGTATTTTTTATGAAAAAATAATTTTGGAATTACACTGTGCAGGAACATAGAACTTTTGTATATGTCAGGTTAAAGCAAAACATGAGACTAATGGATATTTGATTTCCTCGATTTCCTCTTTGGAAAAATAGGATTTTACCACATAATGACTTCTGGGGGAACAATTATTACCTGTGGTTGTCCCACTATGGCACACATTCCTGTCAGCTCCATCGAACTGGCCCAGGTAAAGTGGGAAGTTTCAAGATTTAGTGGTCTTTGTTCCTTTAGCCCTAATCATCCCGGTGTTCATTCAAGGATGTTCGTATTCTCTGTCTCTGCTTTCCCATTTTTCCATAAAACGTCTTTGCTGCTGTCTCTATTTCTGGGCACAGTTTTATGTGTTTGTATTTACGGTGTTCCTATTGCATGTTTGCAAGTACAAAAAATGCACTAAGGCTGTATGTAGGTCACTTTAATTTCCATGATTATTGTGTGTTTGTGCAAAAGAAGTTCGGATTTGGAGGGGAAGAAAAGATTACGGAATCCAGGATACAGAAACTTGGTAATTTAGTCTTTTGAGGAAACAAGTGATATTTCCACCCTGCATCCACTTGCTGAATATTCCATAAATAGACTTTATTCATATCCCTCTAGGAGAAACGTGGCTGCAATTTATGGAAAGCTCATCATGCGTCGTGGAAAAGCTGAATGCTGCAGCTTTCACTAAAGCTCACTGGTTCATAAATGTTGCAGTGCTATGAGCAGTATAGAGGTGCTGGCTTTGTTGGGTTTGTTTTTTTACCTTTCTGGCAGGCAATATGATTTTGTTGCTTGAAGATAATTCCTGCAGAGTTCAAAGAGGAAAAATGTGAATTCTCAATGAATTTCGGGAAGAATTTGTTGCTGGCTAATCAGAAGATTCTCAGAACAACCTGAGAAGCTGATTGGCAGGGTGTGGTTTCAGGGAACCGTGCACTTCCGTGGCTTCCACTCAGACCTGTGTGCAGTGTCACATTCCACTCAGATCACCCATTCTGGACTGGCCTGTCAAGAGCTGAATTTCAGGGAGAAACGTGTGCTGGGGCCCAGCTCTGGGTAGCTGCAAACCTTGCAGCTTTCATGTGGTAACAATGGTAGAAAAATCGGAAAAGAGCTTTTCTGCCTAGTGACTTTTATTTTCAAAAGATGAAACCTGATGGTCACAACAAATCATATTCTGCCCTTACTCCAGCAAGTGCCTCCATCCTGAGCAGAAATACTGTGCCAGTGGGACTGGTGTCCCTGCAGTGTCCTTGGCAAAGGGCTTGATGGATTAGCGAGAGAGTGGTTCTATTACACAGATTACGGGCAGCTCATTCCTCATAATAACATTTATTATGGTGCATTGCTATTTACCATCCCGGGCATACCAAATTAAAGTTTGAATATGGTTATATTAAAGCCATATATTAAAAAAAGAAAAAGAAGGGAAAGAAAAGGAAGAAAAGAGGATTCACTGTAGTTGCAACTTGCTGGTTTTGTGAAGCATCTCCGGCCTCAGGACCTTGTGGGGACACCGAGGATTCTGAGTTGTGTTTGAGGAGGGAGCAGCTCTCTCTGTTCACATCTTGTGTGATTGAGGGTAAATGACACAAGTACCAAGTGGCTGTGGGAGTGCAGATGGGATACAGGGAGTGCAGCCGGAGAGTGCTTTGGGTGGGACACAGCCTGCACCAGGCTCCCCTCATTCCTCCGACCCACCTCCCACCTCTGTTCCTTCCCAAACTGAAAATAGGATATATATTTACTTTTTGCTGTTGTACTTTGGCGTTTCACTAAATGAAACAATCTAGAGCATCAGAAAGAGGTAAAAAAGCCCTAAAGAAAATACTGAAACTAATTAATATTTCAAAGGAAGGCTTTCTTTTTGTCTTTTTTTTTTTTTTAAAGTAATTAGGTATCATGAATATTTTGGTTACTCTGCAATAACAAATCCTTAAGGGATGAAAATATGCTCTAACTAGCTGCTTTGCAAAGGTATAAAATTCATAATGTGTTCGATTAAAACTTCTGTATTGCTTAATTAAGCTTTGCACTGAATTCTACAAATATTTCATAAAGATTAGCTCATAAATCCTATAAGGTACACTCACCATCTTTGTCAAACTCTGATATGTGGGTGTGGAGAGTTAATAAAAATATTCAAAACTAAATAGGAAGTTAGAAATACTGTAAAGAAACAGCTCTTTGTGTTGCTGGGACCTTGGGCAGTGTTGGGACTTCATCTTTTTGGTTAGAATTGTCTTGTATTTGTGGTATTTCTATATTCTTAAGCATGCCAGAGATATGTGGCAAAAGATAAATGGGAAAGCAACGGAACTTGAGTTCCAAACTGGCAACAGGTTGCTGAAGGGATTTCTACTTGATTTGTTTTAGTATTTTAAAAATAGAACAATTAGGATAATTTACTGTCTTTTCCTGAAACCGTTTTCTTCCCAAACTCTGAGTCTGTGGGTGAGCAAACTGATGTGGTCCTTTCAGTGCAAACAGTGACAAATAAAGTCAGCAAATTAGCTTAGAAATTCTTGTGCTGCACACGTGAATTGCATAACTTTAAGAGGTAAATAAAGTGAGTTTTTCTAAATAATGCATCACTGCAAAGGCTGGGAGTACAAGGGTGTTCAAGAACCTGTTTCTTGAATGATCATCCCCGGGTCACCTGAAGTACCCTTCTTCCCTCTTTGCTGAATTTTATTATGCACCTGTGTCATTTTCCAACTCAGAAAGTGAAAAGAGCCATAATGACATTATTGCTCTGGTTTTTGTTACTGAAATTTTCACAAAGCCCTTTAGCAAAGTGGAGCTGAACCAAAATTGGTGGCATTCATCAGCCCCAGTGAACAAGCAGGGATCACTCTTCCCCTTAGAAAGAATTTTAATGTTTCATTGCAATCCAGAATTAAGGACTCACTCCTTCCTCATCTCCCTCTCCCCAGTCTCTTTACTTGGCCATTCATAATGCTGACATTTGTGCTGACCCGTGTTCCTTGAAATTGTTTTGTGGCTCTTTAATTCCATTGTTCCAGATTACCCTGAGGTGAAAATTTTTGCTGTTCTCTTCCATGACAGAGGCTGGTAGAAAAACCAGCTCATCTCAGTACAGGCTTAATGTCAAAAATTAGCTCCAAGAGGTTTAACATGAAGAAATACTGAGAAAAATAGGAAAGTCGCACAGACAACGTCTGATGTTACAACTGATGGGAAAGAAAAATCAATTGAATGTGTCCAGTTGTTATGAAATCTGAAATCATGTGTAATGCAGAAAAAAATCACAAGTGGTAATTCTACCTTAAGGAGAGGGTAAATAATTGGAAGAGGTTGATTTATACAGGATTAAGATCCCTAACAAAATGGCAAATAAAATAAAAATCATTCTGCTTGCATTTTAGATTAAAAAGTTAAGAGTGAAAGGTATGAACTTGAGACAAATAAAACTTCTAGTCTAGATGTTTCTGAAAATCTTTGTAGTTAAGTCAGGTCATTCAGCAGTTTCATTCACTATTTTTATTATAATAAAATCACATTATTTGATGAAATCAAATGTGATAGAAATGCCTCAACAAGTTTTGGATTCCCAAGTGCTGATATGCAATGCATGTGGCCTGAAAGCTGCTCTGAAGGAACAAAAAAAAAGAAGGATATTTTTAAAAGTAATCTATTTTCTCTGATCAAAGCCAATCACAGCTCTCCTTGTGCCCTGCCCAGTGCAGCACTTGGAGCAGCTGCTTCTGGTTTTCATTTTGGTGACACCCTGGAGGTGTCCAAGGCCAGGCTGGACAGGAATTGGAGCAGCCTGGGATAGTGGGAGGTGTCCCTGCCCATGGCAGGGGGCTGGAATGAGATGATCTTTGTCATCCCTTCACATTAAGTTTGGAAGCCCCAGATTTTACCTTCTGAATATAATTTAATGCACAGTGCTCCTTTTGAGCCCAAGTGTGGCCAGCAGCAGATCCAGGAGCACTTGAGTTTTGATGCAGATTTCCAAGGGATTTTTTTCTACCCCAGAGGAGCACAGCAGTTGCTTATTTCAACAGGAGTGGAAAATTCTGCAGGAGCTGATAATGCTGGTCCAAGGGAACATCCAAGACCTTTCAGGCTTGCAAGAATTTTTAACTCTACTTCCCAGCCTTAACAAAATCCTGCCATAAGAACAATCATCAAACTAGAAATTTTATTTTAAGATTTTCAGGGTGAGACTTCAGCTGCAAACTTTGCTTTCAGCTTTCCTGTGACGCAGAGAGCTCTGAGCAGAAGTTTGTGCTCGGGCAGGCAGACGCGTTCTCGGCTGTAACCTTTCAGGATTTTACCTTGGTGCAGTGCCTGAAGAACGCCCTGTGCAGCTCCTCTCCTCTGCTCAGGAACTGAGGGGTGATGATGAGGATGGAAAACAAGCAGTGGTCTGATTTTGGTTCAGAAATGTCAGGTTGTTCTTGATGTTCGATGCTGTGGCATTTGGCTGCTGATGAGATTATGGAAAATGAGTTTTCCTGTGTTGACACAGTTTCCCTCGTGGGCCACTTTCAGTTGTGGATTGCAGTCCCATGAGTTAAAAAAATGTTTGGAAGAGAAGAATGTGAAAATTGATGAGCTGCATCTCTATACTTTGCAACAATATTGAGGATTGTATATATTGGAATGATTAATTTTCTTTGCTCTTAATTGCAAAAATCCATTTGAATTTAACCAACTTCTTTTTCCTATTTGGCAATGCATCTGTGCATGATGGCTACCACAAGTGTTTTTGAAAATACAAATCAAATTGATTAATAAGCATTTAATCCCAGGGAGACTTTTTTTTTTTCTGAAGACTTTTTTTTTTTCCCTCTAGTAATCACTATAAATATCTTAAAAACTGTTTTCTTTAAATGAAATATTATGCATGTTTATGTTCATGTGCAACTAAAAAAATTTGCAGTGCCTTTTCTAAAAAAATGCATTTATAATTATGACTTATTTTGATTATTTTCTAAACAATTTTATTTTTCACTACTTTTGCTTATACATTCCAACTTAGAGTCATTGAGCCTTGTTTCAGAAGAGGAGATTAATTGCATTTCCCCCTGCTCACTATTTGCTTTATATTTAACTTTCCACTAATTCTGGCTGAGTGAGTGGGCACCAGTATTTGTTGCAGTTCCTTGTGTGGTTACAGGAAAGTAGGAAATGTAAAACTAAATTCAGAAAAGTAATTTTCAGTGAAAACATTTTTTTGCAAAACAATCATTAAAAACAAAGTGTGAAGCGATAGTCACACTGAGTCAAGTTCCCTTGTGGTGTTTTTTTAGTTACATCCCTCCTCTAATTTCTGTACTTCCTGTTCTGCCTAAGAAAGCAAGAGAAATAAAGTCATTCAGTCTATAAAAAATACTGCAGGACAGACTCAATTTAGGTTTATTTTACTGGATTCCAGTTGTTTACCCACTCTGGCTGTCAAGCATACCTGGCAGATCTTAGTGCAAGCCATACCATGGGAAGTGTATTAAAATCATAAATGTTTAATTACAAAATGCTTCCTATTGAGAGAGGGCTTAATGATGCAGCAGTTTTCATTTAATAATTGTACAGCATCAATCCAGTGTTATCAGAGAGCCTTTTGAGAGGCTGCACAGGGTCTTGATCAACCTCCTTGATAAACTAAGGGTGTCCAGACCTTGAGTCCTTCTGGGGTTCTGCTGATATTTTCTAAGGGAAAATTCTGGCACCGTGACAAAAAACTTCCCAAATTCTGCTCCAAGAAATGAGGAGCAGAGCAACAGAGCCCCTATCTGCCAGCTCCTCATCCTACCCCTTATCCTGCAAGACCAGCCCTGCTCTCAGTTCATTGGAAAAATTGCTTTTGCCTTTATATTTCTCGCAGGAAAATTGACCTTTAGGAAATCTCCCACTACTTCCCTAATTTATAAACCCCTGTTTGACAGTGTAGTTCTTTCTACTCTGTGCATAAATGGGACACAGATCTGTAGAGACAGATCCTAAAGGAGACCTATAATGAAATCAGAATTAAAACCAGAAGCAGTCTCACACTCGAGTGAACTCTTCTTTCTGAGGGATGCTCATTCAGGCATCTCGTCCTGGTACACCCTGAGCTCCTCTGACTTGAGCTGTCTTGGGCTTTTTTGTGGGCTCCAGGCAGGCTGTAACTGCAGCAAAACTACCACAAAAGGTATTTCTTTAGTGTATTTCACTTTTTCTGTCTGCAGCAAATTCTTTCATGACATAGCGGGAGAGCTTCTCTGCACTACTGCTTTCTGTGTCCAGAATAAAAATAATTTCCATGCCTACAGTTTTTTTTTCCCCATTTTTCCTCTTTTAGAAATTGAGCTGACAGAATAGAAATTGGAAGTGGAGATATGCATAGTATCAAGAACGGGCCTTACTGAAATATTTTACAAACCACACACGAGTGACCACTCGAGTGTAGGGGACAGAGGGTGAGAAAGTCACAGAGGTCCTGCTGTACCATGCTTTGAGTTGCCTGCAGGTGATTATATCCAAACTTCAGCTTTCACCCTATCCTCACCTCATTTGGCATTTTTTTTCTATCTTTTCCTATCAAACTTACCAAGTTTGATAAATTTATCAAATGAATTTCAATGTAGTGGTTTTGTTCAGGGCATAAATCTAGACACCTGCCTGACCTTAGGAAGCAGGAGTCAACAAAATCATATTTATGATATAAAATGCTCAATTTAGCATTCCATTTCTCCTGCATTTTTAAAGTTAAGCAAAGGGCAGCTGTTTCACAGTCAGGCCGTGCTGGTGTTAAACCAACAGGCTCCCTGCTCTCATTTGAAATTGTTTGGAAACATTTTCATTCAGACTCTCATTGAGTGAGAACCTCCTTTGGTCACCTGCATCGGCAGCCAAGTCCGGTGGACAGACATGGGTGTGAGAGTGACCCTGCGATGCCATGGAATCATGGACTGGGTTGCTTTGGAAAAAAAAAAAAATTAAATTTAAATTCTATTTAAAGAAAATTTCTAGTTAATATTGTAGGAAAATTGGTGGTAGTTCCACCAGAAATTCTGAGGGTTGTGTCCTGCCTCACTTCAGCCTTTGCAATTGTATTTATTCTTGCTTTCCCTGCTAGCTCCTGCAGCACACTGGGCTTTTATTACTGCAGCATCTTCTTGCAGTTTCACAATTTGCTACGGTAATATTTCATCCAAGACAAGGAATATAACAGGAGGCTTTCAGGAAAAAAAAAACAACAAAAAAGAAGATTCTCCTCTCTGTTATGGTCAGTGATCAGTCCATTCCCTCGTACAAAACAACCCTTACTTGAGAGAAGAATTCCAGCGAGATCCATCCTTGTTTAAGTACCATGGAAGTTCACACAGCCATCCATCAATTGATTTTGAGGTGCTTTTTAACTTCTTTCAGCACTGTCTCAGGCAGTGGCTGGAATGACTGTTTTGGTCAGAATATGAGGTGGATAATGCTGAATTTTTGAGATCGTTGTTGATTGTTGCTGATGTGCAGGGCAACGTGTGAAGGACGGCAGGGATGGTTTTATTTTGGTATAAAGTAACCATCCTATTCTGTACTCAGAAAAATATTTTTAAAAGCTGGAAACCTTTAGAGAACTGTCAGCATTTTAAACCGTGTGTGTGTAGTCTGCGTGTGCTTGACAGAGAAATAGAATGGTTATCACGGCAGAGTTTCCCTCCAGAACTGGGGGTTAACAGCCACTGAGTGCAGCTGGGGCTTTGAAATTGGTCTGGCCAGGGGTTTCTTTACTGAGTTCATCTTCAACCAACTGTTTCCCATGAGAACATTGTGAGATCGATCCCCTGAGTGATGATTGTTCCTGTGCACCTGTGTTTCACTTGTATGCCCTGCTCAGAAGGCTTGGCACAAAGTCCGGCCTTTCCTCAACAGGCAGTGTACAAAATAGGGGGGTTCTTCAAACACCTAAAAGTGTATTTTTCTTGTTTCCAGGTTGAAAGTTTCACCACTCAGAAGGCTCAATACCACTCCCAGATGCATTCTAGTGTCAGCACCAGTGAGGGACGTGATAAGGCAACACATGGGCAAAGTTCTCTGGAAATGTCTGCAAGAGTAGTTGAAAGCTGTTTAAAAAATCTGAATTGCCCAAATATTGATGAACTCAGCTTTAGATTGCTGTACTGCACTGGCTGGCTTCCCTATTCCTGCATTGATGTAGCAGAGCTTTGACCTCAGTGACAGGAGCTCTGATTTCAATCTCACCCTGGCACTTCTCTCAGGGCCGGAGGATGGATTTGCCCACTCTGCTGCATGGTCCTCATGCCTGCAAGTGGGGTCTGTAGAGAGCTGGGATGGCTCTTCCTGCACACATCAAACTGGGTAGCTCCAGCACTGCCAATCAAGAGGGAAATAAAACAGAAGTAGGCAATAATACGTATTTTAACGTATATTTTATTAATGTTAAATTGTTTTTTTAACTTCCATTTTTATGAAGCCATGGTAATAAGATTTTCACTTTGGAATGGGAGGCTGAGAAACCCTTCAGAATTACACTGGAAGATGCACAGTTTGTAACGGGTGTGTGCTGTTGTGTTTTAGGTGCTTGAAGTGATGTTACCTGGAGCAGGCATCAGTAGAGGTAAAAACAAAGTTCTGTAAAGTCAGGGGATGGAGTAGGAATGTGGGAGCTGGTTCGGTCTCTTGCTGTTTCATTTGTGCTGGTTTTAGGAGGCATTGTGAGTGCTTCTCCCGATTCCCAAAGCAAATAGCAAAATCTTCTTGCTCATAAAATATAAATAAATTATAAATCTTTTTGTACTCATCCCAGTGGATGTCCCATTATATTATGTGTTCATCTATTTTTCATTATTTTTACCTTAAATTTGTCAGTGTTTGCACTCCTAGGAAATGTGTGCTCTTGCAAGGGGAAAAAGGAAAAAGTTTTCAGACGTTGATGGCAATAGAAATGGATGAGATAGACATTAATAATAGAAATGGGGTTTATTCATTGGTTTCAGCCCACTGATGTATTTTACCGAGGATTTTGGTAGCAAAAGGAGTGGATAATTTTGACATTAAGCACTGTTGCCCTGGGCTCTGTTTAAGCTGAGGGGCTTGGAGACACAAAGCAGCTGGTTCTTGTGTCCATGAATCCAGTATTTCCCAAGCTCCACTGTCAGCTCCTTCTCTTTGGGGCTCTGTGACGAGGTGAGGTGGGCGAGGGGGGCTGTGAGTGCCCCTGGTTTTGAGGTAAATGTCAAATGCAACCACAGTTTAAAAAAATTGTGGAAAAAATCATATCCATTTATCAGTTTGGGGTGTCAGAGGGAAAGCAGTGAGTCTGCATTTGCCTTGGCAGGTTTGCATAGCACAGAAAAAGGGATTATTGCAGAGGCCACTGTGTTCTTTGCATCCTAAATCATCAGAAAGGGACAAGATAAAGAAATCCTGTTTTCTTGAGGAAGCAGTCCAGTTCTTAATAAAGCCCAGATATGCAGGGAAGGCTCTGGGGAGTTTTACTGCAGCGCTCCAGCCGTGCAGACCTGTTGCAAATTGTGTCATTTGTGTCAAGGGTGACATGGCTTAGAGAAAACGGTATTTGCTTTATTATTTGAAAATAAATTTTCCTAAGAACTAGAAGAAGAAAGTATAATTTCATATTGTTTTCTGAAGTATGAATTTTTAACATTATTTTTAGTTATGACAAATTTCAAGAGGTTGTGAAACAATGCTGGTGGATGCTTTTGCTGGTGATACAATTTTCCCTAGGGAAACACATAATTCTGCAAATTTTTCAAGTCATTTGGGAATCTCGGCTCCTGAAATAAGAGTGCTCTTACCTCCTCTGCAGGTTTGGAAGTCATCAGTTGTCCTGGATCAACTGGCTTGTGTAGACAAAAGAAAGATAAAAATTATGTTCTGTTATGTTTAAATCTATTATGTGTATTGCTTGAAGTCTAATAATGGGTAATACACCCACACAGTGTCAAGTGGAATAATCCCTTAGTGATTTCCAGGATGCTGAACCAGTGACTCTGAGCTGTCATTTATTGGTGGGTGAGAGAACACTTAATATGTGGGTTTTATTTTCCAAGTGTTCATTAGCATCATGAATTCCTCTTGGGGGGGAAAAAAGGGGGGAAAACATAAAGTATTGACTTGAGAATATGTCATAAAGTGTAAAAAGAGTTGGAGCTGGAAATGTGAAATATTGCAGGATGCTGTAGATGCTGTGTTTAGTTCTCATGAA
>VYZT01008553.1:2021-21697 GCA_013400735.1 Pomatostomus ruficeps
ACCTAAATATACTAGTTAAGTGCCACTAAGTCAGCAACAACAAAGACTGAAGCCTACTGATTACTTTTATTTCCTCACACCTGAGCAGTTCTAACAAGCCTCATTCTTGTTCCTGGCAGAAATATCTTGCTCAAAAGACTTTTTCAAATGGGTGACAAACTTAAAATATCCCAATCATTTAAAGATATTTCTTAAGCACTACATTTTTGTACATTCTTCTCTACATTCAAGGAGGTTCTGCCATCTGCCTTGGTAATTCAGAGAGGGGGCCTGAAATGTCTCCTGCTCCTGTTAGTAGCCTTTCTCTGTGATAATTGGCAGAACTACTTCTCGAGCAGTTTACTACTTGGTGTGAGTAAAAGCACCAGAATCTATCTTGGATTGCTATCTACATTTACAAATTATGTGTCTTCCAAAAAAAGATCTTCCAAAAACTAAAAAGTCAAGCACTATTTTTAGCAGAAGGAAGATAATTAAAATAATTGGTGGCTCCTTGGTTCTTGAAGTGCCAGTGAAAACAGTGAAATAGGACAAAATGTTCACCCTCTGTTAATGTATACCTGCACTGTGGTTTCACAGGCTATTGTAAGAATTAATGCAGACTGTATCCTGTAGGTCTGCCCATGCTGTCTACCAGGATTTTCTGGAGCTGGCACTGGAAATCGTTAAAATTTTCATAACTTAGCCAAAGGTAATATCTCTTTCTATGAAACCAATATAAAACCTAGAGAGACATTCTAGTTACTGAACAATTACTGGCATACATCCAAACATACCAAATATGCTTTGTAACTTCAACTTTATAACACTGATGTTAAGCAAGGTCATAAAATATTTTATTTTTCTTCTGCTTTAGGGAAAAAAGAAACAAGCTTGTTTTAATTTAAAAGTGGAGTAATTGGCAAATTTCACTGGTTATCTAATTGAACCCTAACCCAAGTGTAGCTTTACTGCCTGATTTTCAGTTCACTCCTGTAGCACAGTCTGAAAATCTTATTGTTCAGTTGGAATTATGAGCCCTGAGATCATTTTGAATGCTAGTCCAGATACATATGAAGGCAGCCCTGTGTGAGCAGGTGGTGGGCCTTGGCTGTAGATCACAGAAATGCAGGAAAAGACACAAATACAAGAGTCTTTTGACATCATACTGGTTTATTCCATATGATGTTTTATTCACCTATGTAGCAGATGCTCTTTTTTCATCCCCACTTTTCAGTGTGCTGAGACTTTGCAGTGAAACTTTCCTCAGCTGCGGTCAACTAGGGATTTCCCCACGGTAACATGGGTAGCTTCTCCAACAGCACAGCCAAGAAGCTGGATGGTTGCAAGGCTCTCTAACACCTTGGCACCACTACATGTTACCTCTATATGGCTACATCTATAATGGCAAATAAAGTAACATCAGAGACTTTCCTGGCTTTGAAGCCTAGAGTGCAAACTGATCATGTTCAGGATAGACAGCCCTTGTTCCTGGGTCTTCTCTGAGCTTCATGCAAGCATTCTAATGCATAATTATTATTTGTGTAATCAGGAAGAATTCTTTATATAGGATGTATAAATAATAATAGTTCCACCTTAGGCACACCATTTAATGCTCCATTTAGGAAAGATAAATCCAGGCCATGGATATCTACTTTCTGAGAGAAAGTGAAGAGGTTGTTTTGCTTCAGGTGCAAATCAATAACAACTACATGATCACTATTAAATGACAAAAAGCAAGTCAATAAAACCACATTCTCACAAGCCAGTTAGGGGCAAACTGAAATGTACAGACAAGTCATGGAACTGTTATGACATTGATAGCCTTATTAAAAACTACTAATTTGAAAGGGAAATAGCTAACTCTGTAGGGTTTTCTTTAGTCTCATCATTAAGGCTTCTGATGGTTTTTCTTTTCTTAATTCTTACCTCATTTATTATTATGGCTAAAATATTCTGCTACATTTTCTTATCTGAAACATGATTTTCACACATCTGTTTGTTGATTTCAAGTTATGCAGAACTAAATTGGTGTGATAACATGAAGAATCATGTGTTCAAGTGAATTGGAAGTTGAAACTTCTGTGCTCCACTTTTTATATTAATTTTAGAAAGGTCTAAAACATCCAGGAAAAAAAACAGTTGTTTTGGCAATATTTTTTATGGTGGTATGGTGCATAAAGATGTATTCTGTGATTATGAAGCAGTGTTTAGAGTGTTGTGCTAAGATACAGAGGACCAAAGTCTTCCAGTTGCAGAAATATGTAGAATGGAAAATATGTGCTCTCAATCAGCATTTGAAAACACCAATCTTCCAGAATAGGAGGTTTTCACACAGTAGAGAATCCAGCTTTGGAATCACTCAGCTGGACACACATTTTCACGGGGAAATGCATTTGGCTTGAGGGTTATCATAGTGTGAAATTATAAAAATAAATTGAAATCAGAAAATTTAATATAAGAAGAAACATTGCTTTTTTGTTCAGCTTCTTTCTCTGACAGCAAAATGAATACAGGACAAAAAAAATATAAAATGTGATGCAATTTGAAAAAAAAGATAATTTTTTTCTATCTACCCAAAAAGCCATTGTAAGATTTACTGCATGGTCTGGCAAAATCCAGTCTGAGAGACCAGATATGGAAATTTTCCCAGTTGTGGAGGAGGCAAAATGGCATTGTACTTTACAAAAGGTCAGTCAGTGAAGAGTTGAAGTGCTTGGTGCTTGAATAGGATGGGATGTTCTGACAATATGCTGATTCACTAACTTTTTAGCAGATAGTTGGCTCAAATAATGCTTATGTTGTTAGCATACTGCCATGTTTTACTTATCTGTGCTCTTGGTTTGACTGTAACTTTCAGTCTTTGGAGAAGGCTGCATTGCTACCTTTGTGATGCAAGTCATCAAGGAAGGAGCTGTTACAAGTAACAAATGTTAGCCTTCTGCTATAAACTTTTTATAGATAAAGCACATTGTTTGAGGTACTATTTCTAAGATTTTTCAAATTATTTCTTTAAGCCCTGGAAAAAAAATGTTTTCTGTGCTGTATTTCCACATAACTTTTGCATCCCAATCAAAAGAGGGCTTCATATTATCCTTCATTCCTTGTGAAAAATAAAGTTAAATTGCTCTTTGTGGCACTAGTGCAACTCTGGAATGGAAGCATCTGTGCCCTTATTAAGCCATATAACCAAAAGCGTAATTTGGCCTATGATTTGCCATGTGTTTTGGAATAAGAGTGATTATACAAGTGGATATTGTTTTTACTGTTATTGTCACTGGCAGTGCTAGTATGGCAACAAGAAAGAACAATGAAGTAGTCTGTGTATCCAACCTGTTTTCTGCTGGCATACAGCTCTTTCTATGCCAGCTTGTGGCCATTTCTCTTGCATCTACAGTTTTGCATGTTTTTTTAATGAACTACCAAATGATAAGTCTCATACAGATCCCCATTCTTATACTAATTGTTTCAATATGATGATCTGGAATAAAGCCTGCAATTATGTCAAGCACAAAACCAGAAGAAAAGGCACTATATTTTTTATTCAAAAACAAATACAGTTGCTAGTGCATGGCAGTGGTTTATGATGTTTCAAAGGGTTATGTTCTCTTTTTACCCTTGCCTTTCCTTGCCTTGCCTTGCCTTGCTGTGCCTTGCCTTGTCGTGCCTTGTCGTCCCATGCTGTGCCTTGCCTTGCCCCCAATAAAAGACTTAAGGAAGGCCAAAACTGAGCAGGAGAAACTTGAAATACATTTCACAGTTCTTCAGTGGTCCTTAGTGACATATTATTGTATCTGTTAACAGCTAGCTCATGGCTTTTCAATATTGAAGGAACTGATGAGTAACCCATGAGGTACTACAAAAAAGCCCAAGATAACATTACTATATATGAAAAGAGGTTTTAAGGATGTGAAGATCTTACCTGGGTGGTAACCAAAAACCTCAGGGAAAGTTTTAAAAAAGGTTCATAATCTTGAAAAGCTACTTTAAAAAAAATGCTTTAAAATTGTCAAGGGGATTTTGGTCAGACTCAAACTCTGACATTCACTTCATATGCTGAAATCCAGTACTGATGGAGCAGTTTCTTGCTGGGAAAGACACGGCTTGTTCTCAACCCACCAGAATACGAGCTTATACTGACTGTAGTGAAATTCTTAATGAAACCATCAGAATGTAAGTCACAGACAATCCCTCTTTAATATACTCTTTTGACCTGCAGTGAGATGTCCTGTACTGATGGAGTACAATTAGTTTTGAATGAAGTCACATCAGTTTCTTCCAGAAGCTCCTCTTGAACATTAAGACACAAGAATGAAAATGTCTGTACCTCCTTTCCAGTGAGTTTTTTTCTGTTTACTACGAAGATGCATAATTCCTGGTTTATCAGTCTAGGGGAGGAGGGTGAGAAAACCCATATTTTTGCATATTTCAGTGAGATTAATCAGATATCCCTCTATGTCCCCTGCTCTTCCTCACTGTAGAAGTGAGATGATAACAAATATAGAACCCACATTTGCTTAAGGGAGAGATTCTTTATAGAAATTTTCTATCATTTGTGGCTAAGGGAGAAATTAATTCTGTAGTAGGGTCTTATAACCTGTGAGGAGATACTGCTCTATAACAGAGTCATGAATGGAAGGGAGGAAGGGAATAGCTGCAGATTAACAAAACTTCAAGTGAAAAAGATTCCAAAGACCCTGCAACACAGGGCTGAATGTCCATAAAGCTTTTATCTGCAATTTATTCTGATAGAAGATTGGATGAATAGTAGACAATCAAAGATAAACTATAGAAACACAACCTGATGACAAGAAAGACACTTATTTCCTTCCTAGGTCTTCAAATAGCAGGAAAACAGCAAAGCAAGGATGAGAAGTTTCAGATGGCTCAAGTCCACTTGAATTAAATTCAGTCCTCAGTATTTACTTCTTGGAAAATACGACATGGAAACATGAGATGGAAACATGAGATGGAAACATGAGATGGATATCAAACTGGAGTTGTGATAATGCCTGGTATGGTAAAGAGGTCATTCTCTAGTCTGAAGTGAAAACTCCTGAACCACTCAACAAGAACAAAAGGAACAAAAGTATTTTGGTTTTTCTTCATGGGTTATCTGCATCAGTTGGTTTTAATAGGTGTATCCAGCAGTTCAGCCAAGGGCTGGAAAGGTGTTGTTATAGCCTTTTGATATGGAAACTGAGACTGTGTTTGGCTACACTGATTGCAGCCAGAGACAGTGTCCTAACTGCTCACACTCCTGTCTATTTAGGAAGCTGGTTGTGTGCTCCTGTTCACTTGGCTCTTGTGATTCCTGAGCATCATAGAAGGTACCAAACAAACATATGTGATATGGACAGCTTTGCTGCAAAGGAAATCTTTGCTACAAGGCAGCAGTTGCAACAACACCCTGTGTCTCTGATGATGAAACCTGTTGATACTGATCTACTCAAAAAAGATTTTTTTACTTAGAAATGGATGGAAAATTCAGTGTGCCTGTGATGATCCTCAATGGCCATCCTGAGACCACATAATGGCATCTCTCTCAGAGGATGAGTACTTAGTATTTTCCAAAAATCAGAAGAGACACTTTTAGAAATGCCATTGAATTTATTTCTGAACTTTCAACTACAGTGGAAAAAAAATTAAAATTCTGTCTTACTTTTGAAAATAGTTTAGAAGAACCCCCCACACCCTTTTTTAAAAAGGTTTGTGACGTATCCTTTTTTGGCTTCCTGTTTGATTCGACCTGGTGACTCAATGCCTTTGCAGAATAGTGTTTTGCTCATTTAGCAAGCTGCAAGCAGACTGCAAGTTACAACTTGAAAAGGAAGGGTCTGTGTATACCGGATATCAGGAAATATGTCTGAAAACTTTTCTATAAAAAATAGACTAGATTGTAAAGACTTCTAAGACTAGGAAAGTGAGACTACAATGCACAGAGGAATCTAGTGAAGATCTAATGACATACTGTACTAATAAGCTGCCAAGAAACAGGTAGCCTTGACTCTGAAAAGTGTTGAACACTTTCTCTAGACATTTTAATCCCTTGAAAATGGGACCATTAGGTAAACGTTTGTAAGAGACACATCTTCAAAAAGTTTCTAATCATTTAAAGTGAGATTGTCTCACTTTATTTGAAGGGCTTAAAAGTTAGCTGAAATACTAATGGAGAGGCAATTTATCTACCTACACAGACCTAACAGAGGGAGACTAAATAATATTATACAAGACAGTCAATATGCAGGTGAAGTGGGACAAATATCACCCTGAGTCTCTAATCTAATCTACAGAAATCACACACAAATGCCACTTAGATTATAGAACAGGGGCATGAAGAATAGTCTAGTGCATTATAGTTTGACTTTTTCAAACCAAAAAACTTGAATAAAATGGTAGATTTTGTTCCTGGGGGACTCAATTAATCTGTTTAAGTATATTGTCATAGTGACTATTCTGATAATGAAATCCATCTATATGAAAATATATGAATGCAGCATAGCAAACAGTCAAGACAGTGTAGACAGTATAGTACACAAGAGAGGACAATGGAAGAAAGAAATTAATTATTTGATAGCAAAGCAAGAGACAGGAAAAGATTTATGAAAAACAGTACTTTTTTCATACAGCAACTGAAATAAGTACAAAAAAGTTCCCATTAACTTTGCAGTTAGATTTTTGAACATCATGAGAGAAAGTTTCGGAGTGAAAGAGAAGACAAGAAAGAGCCTCATTAATTTTTAATCTTTGCAAAAGTTGTCAGTGAAAGGGATTATGGATTCATTCTAATTATAATTTGTTAAATGTAAAACAAATCCATTTATTTAGACTTCTTTCTTAATTCCCTTATGGATAATTTAACAATTTGGATGATTTGATTTAGCTGAATGATTTCAAGGGAAGTTCTTGGCCCTGAAGACATTTGAGAAATACCAGATGTTCTAAATTTAATATTCTGGCTTTCCTATCTCTAGTTACTGGTCTGAATGGTCAACACTTAATACTTGCTTTAAATTTGCAGTCATACATATTGTAAAGATGGATGTCTAACAATAGTCAAATAACTATCTTTAATGGATTCTAGATAATGCTTTATTTCAGGCCTTCATTATAGCTAAATTTTTTTGTTTGTTTGTTGATGTAAAATTGTACTGGAAACAATCTTCATAGAAGAAAACAAAACCAAAGATTAATTTTTGAACAGTAACACAGATGCCTACCTGGTTAAGCTTTACTTTCTAAGTTTCTAGATGACTGAATTAGTAGTTCCTAGTATTATTTCAAAATCTAAAGGAAAATATGTTCTTTTTAGTTATTTTCAAATCTTTTTCGTCCATTCACATCAGTCAATTATGCCTCAGTTCAGCAAAACGCTTTAATACCTGAAAAGCTTTATGACAGTGAAAAGTGTCACTAAATATTTCCTGCAAAACTTTTTCTAGCTTTCAATTGTTTTTGTATTTTTGCTGATGTATTTAGAGGTCATCTAATTTATCCTTTAACCATAACTTGTTTCTCCCTACATTTATTTTTCTCCTGTTTCATTTTATCTGATTTTAATCTTCAAAAATGCTAAGATATCATAATCTTGTCTTATTCAATACAGGAGGAGTATCTGAGGTTGCAGAGACTGGCCACATGGTCATAGTTGGGCAAAGTGTCAGTGCAGGAAATGTGGGAAAATGAGTTTGAGCACGATGCATTAATATAAAGATGAACTTGAGTGTGGTGGTTCTGGGAACATGACAAGACAGCTTTTCATGGGGAAGGGTAGTCACATCCAGTATAAATGCCATTCTCATCCACTGTGAAGCCTGATCACTTCTGCTTGGGGTCCTTAGTTGTAAAAGATCCTTTCCCCTTCAAACATTTTAGTATCTTTATTGGACCTCTTGAGCAGTCTAAATAGTTGCTCTTGCCCTGGAATTGCTTGACAGAAGACACAAGTTCAGATAAGCTGCTTCTCATGGAATACTTAAAATAAACATAAATCTATGACCATCCCCCAGTTCTGATGAAATCAAACCCTTTTAAACTGTGCTGGAAAAGTACTTGAGTATGCCTTTACTGTGGTATCGGGCTTGCTCCTGTTGAGCTGCAAAAAAGAATTTAGAAGGCTTAGAAATACAAGTGTACATGGCAAGTCTGTGACTCACTCACTGCTTAGCAGCCTCACTAAAAATCTGAGAGAAACATAGAATTGGGAAAGTCTTCCTGGATCACTAAAACCAGTTTCCTGATGACACAAACAAATGTGACATAATCCCTTTCTAGAACTGCTCAGGTTCTCTCTGAAATATAAATGGGTTTTGGAAGCTTGTTTTTCATTGCCACTAATAAATGTTCAACAGATGTGCAAGAAAGTTTTCAGACAGCTGAGTCCTTCACTGGACACAGCAGACCTGTCACATCTGTCACCAGTTCTGAGTAGAGGAGAAGGATCTCCTCTCTCAACCTGCCAGCAATGCCCTTCCTAATGCCATCCAGCAGGTTGTTAGCAACCTTTGTCTAAGGACCCATTGTTGGGGATTGTTCTTCTTAAAGTATATTTCTCCCTCTTTGACTTTTACATATATATTTTGTTTACTCTGACCTCCCACATTTACTTTTTTCACTGTGCCACTGTGAACAAACTTTCTCTCTTACATTTTCCTGAAGGAGCCTTTTAATTTTTCAAACCATGCCACAGTGTTTTTTCATGCCTGTTCCAGTTATGCTGTATTTTTATAAACACAGAGGAAGCTATGGAGTCTTCCAGGTGAGACTGTAAGAAGGATAGTGGGTCAGACCAAAATTTTTGATTCTGAGTATCCTGTCTCAGCTGTACTTAGACAGTGGTTCTATAAGCATAGCAATACTACCTGATTCTTGTTGGAGATATTATCAGCTCATTTTAAGAAAAGCAGAGCACAGTCTTAAACACAGAACATAAACAATGATGAATTACTACATGGATATGTTTGCTTTGTGATATTTCTATGTAACTGCATGCTTACAGTGGGAATCTTTTCATAAATAGCAGATACTAGAAGATCTCACCCCAGCCAAACCATCTAAAAATGAATTGGTGTGGTGATGCACAATTTTGAACATTGTAGTATTACATTGTCTCTTTTGAATTACTACAACTATTTTTGTCTTCTTAAATTTTCTGATTCTTTATTTTGGCAACGTGTCTCAATTTTGATGTATCAAAACAAATTTTGATTCATTCACACTCTTATTTATTTGTGCCATGTGCCTTTGTGAAAGCAATAAACATGACCCCAAGACCCTTTCTCTATTTGCAATATTTTCTCTTTCAACAAAACTAGTAATCGTGAAGTCTTAACCTTTTTTTTGTGATTTTTCAAAATGTTTATACTTCATTTCATTTCACAGACTTACAGAATGGGTCAGGTTGTACAGGACCAGAGTAGATCATCCAGTCCAACCTCTCTGGTCAAGCAGGGTCATCCTAAAACTCTAATCCTACAACAGCTATTTTTTTTTCAGTGCTACTATACCATTTGCCTTGCAGAAATTCAGGTGATAGATGGAATGCATTCACTTTTGCCAGAGGATTATTTGTCTTCTCAAAGAAAGTTAACAGGTAATTCCTGTGCAATCTACCTTTTGTAAGTATCTTGCATTTTATTTCATTTTATTCCATTTTTTGCTTATCTCTGTACACCTTGAAACAAAACTTGCAAGTCATTAATTATCTGCAGCACATCACCATTCTTAAGTATAGCATTTTTCTAATCAAGAAGCCTTCCTACTACCCTCACAAATTCATTTACCAATTTCAGCAACATTCTGGAATGATAAACTGTTCCTCTGAATCATTGGGTGCATTAGTTCAACCAACCTGAAGGAGACACTTTTCCAGAGGTGGTGTAAACAGCGTACTCTCTACTCTCTACCTTCTGTTGGTCCATACAACTGCTTTGGGCAAACACAAAGAGGCCTTCTCTGTCATGTCCAGCTGTTTGCTGATTCATTGGACATGTTCAGATATGCTTTCATGTGCTCTGAAAGTTACTTTCTGACTCCTGTGAAAATTACTTTCTGACTCCTGTGGAGTCTACAAGCTTTCAGACTAACAGTCGGTCTAGTCCTAACAGTGGGTTCCAGTCCTGACAAAGTGCTAAAGACAATTTTAACAGAGGGTTAAGGTATATCCTCAGTTTTACTCCCACCTCAAATAGTTGAATTTTGGTTCTATATCCAATAAACCAATCAATAGCTCCATTTTCTCATATTTGGAAAAATTATTCTTATGGAAAAGTGAAAGTATTTATTTCAATTTTGACCATAGCTAGATTATCTTTAGTCACTGTTGCATAGCAACTTCACACTTATTTTTCTAAGTTTCTTTTTCTTTGCATGATGGAAGAACGTTTTATTGTTTGTTTTCAATAACTCTACTTCTTTACAGATAATTTTGCTTTATCCCTATACTTAGAGATGCCAAAGACCTAATTTCTCTTGTTCATTCTTTCTGTCCACTTGTTATTAGATCTCTGCTTTTGGGGTTGCTGGGTAGTCCTGTTGGGCTCAAAACACTTCTCTACACAGCTTGAGACACAGCTTTTCAAAAAGTACCACTTTTCAGCCACTTTATCTAAGGCTCTGAGATATACTATTTTAGATCTGTTACCAGTAAACAAGGGGAAGGCTAAGGAAAACACATAAAAAACTCTGTATTCATTAGCATCCCCATTGTTTACTGGTAAAAGGTCTGAAATAATATGTCTTTTGGTGGCCAAGAGACAATCTCATGCCTAACACACTCAAGAATAGGAGGCCCTTATCATTAATGTTTGTGTTTGCTCTGCATTCTGTTCCTGGGAAGTTTAAGTTTCCCATTAAGATCCAGATTGTGGAAATGCCGATTTCTGTTTCCAAGTATAGCTGATACCCAGCCCTAAAGCAGGAGAATCTCTACAATCACTCCAAGGTTGTTTTAACCACAAGAGAGCTTATTTCATGCTTTATCTCACTTTTTATCTCTACAAAGTCTACCATATCTCTAACTTGGGATATGACCCCACAACAATAATTTGTGTTTCTACCTTCCTAAATCACCATGTCCAGGAATACTAATGCTCTGAACCATGACAACTATATCACAGTGTAATTTCTGGAGGGACTCTCATCATTCTTATAATGTCTTGTTTCACTTCTTTCTCTGTCTCTACGTGCTCCAGTTTGTTGCTCTGGAATCTAGTGTTAGCCTACACATTTTTTGTTATTTTGGTGAGCATTCAGCCTCACTTCACCTTCCACAGAGATCCTCTCTTCTGTCAAATATATGCCAGTTTCATTAACAATCCTTGGTGGGCAATGAAAATTCACTTCCCTTCCTTTTGCTGTTTACCCAAGTGCAGTGCAAGGAAAAGAGTTCGACCTTCTCTTTTTTCCTAAGTGCTGCTTTTTTTTTTTTTTTTAATAGGGAATTTTGGGAAATTTCCAGTTAGCTTTGAAGGCAGCAATATTTTCTATCACTTGGCATTGCCAACAGAAATTGAATTCAATTGTCCTTTCAATCACTGGATGGCATTAAATCACAGTGTCTCGGTACTAGCAACTCCAGCTCAGTCTGTCATGCAGGAGACAAGGAGGTAGAACTGAGAGGTCTTGTATATCTCTGTAACAATTCAAGATCAGGCAGATACTAGTCTGGCTCCCAAAACTGGCATAGGTGGGACGGTATGGTGCTGCTACTGATTTAAGTTCCATTCTTTTCAAGCGGGACTGGTTGGCTGTGACCAATAGTCAAATTGAGGTTGATTTCATGCCAGGATCAGTTGCAGAAGGTCTGGAGTAACATTCAATGCTTTTAATGTACATTGTGACAGTATCAGCTGTTTTCATTTGTAATAGTATATAAAAGTGTGATTTAAATATAGCTATAGTTATGTATTGCCGCGATACTGCTGACGGGGGCACCGGGCATCCGCCTGCAGTTCCAGGGGCTGCCAGGCTGCTTGGGGGGTGCAGGAGGGATGGTGAAGGTCCAGCAGGGTTTAATTTCTTTAGGTAAATTTATGACTTATTGCATTTCATTTGGTGCAGGCAGAGATTAATAACTATTTAAACTTCAATGATATAAGGTCAACATCTGATACTTAGTAACACAAATATATTCTGAGGTAGTTAACTGTTTTCCTAAACTTTTTTTAGCAAATTACATGCTCATTACACTCAGAGTCACCCACATCCTACACAGAATCTGTGCTGGTGCAAATTACGCACACAAATGGCCTTGGGGGAAATTTTGCCCTAAACTACTTCTGCTGGGGCTGATGTTCCTAGAAGAGGGTTGTACCCACTTGAACTGCTGAGTCACAGCACATTCCATCTCGATTCAAGGTGTGTCTGCACCTTGCAGTCTGCAGGCTGCAATTCTTGCCAGAGATTCAGACAGGACTGCCTAAAAGGTTTAGCCTTGCAAGCAGAGGTAGAGGAAGAAATAGGTAGATAACAATGACATGGTGAAACAAAAGAGATCCATTTGACTTTTAAGACATGTGAAAATTAACAGACACAGAAATGCAGTCATCTGAAATAAAGGGACTAAGAAATCTAGAGAGGTCCCTGGGGTAATGTAATACCAGGAATTTGGGGAAAGGTGGAACAAACAAGAAACACTGTTGATTAAATAAGGTATTAGGTCAGGTTCCAGGCTTCTTTAATAAAGCTTTCCTCCGCTGGGCATGAAACTGAGGATGGATAACATCTCTACATGGTTTGAAGCATTTCAGGTAAAGTCATATATCACTTGTTTCTTCTCTGTTGTAGCTGATGAGAATGATGATACTGGGTACACGAGTCTCAAGTGCATTGCATACCTCAAACCCGTTGCATAGATGACTTCTGCACTGTGCTACAAAATGGTGACTAAAAAGGAGCCAAGACCTGAAGCGATGTGAGAATGAGGAAACTTATATCACTGAAGATGCAAGAGCTGGATATTGCATACTGAAGGAAGGTATAAGCAAGAAGAGAATTTACATTCTGGGCCCTGATGTATAGGTTTTGATAACTTTTTTACCCTATTTCCTGTGTGCATGTGTCACCCATAGACTGTGGCACCCACCTCTTGCAGCAGAACTGCCAACAAATGCTGAGGAGTTGTGGAGTATTTGCTCAACATGGACCACAGTTACTCCCCTTCTGCTGCCATACCTCCTGTTCTTTGCTTGCTAGTGACATTTCTTCAGGTATTTTCCCAAGTGTTTTTACTTCACTGCCTGGATTTAGAGATTAATAGCCAAGATTGACATGGATAAGCACAAACAATTATTGGGAGACTGATGGAAGTTAACAGGGTCTCAGTTATACTTCTTATACTCAATTCTATAATTTTTATACTATCAGAAAATGCTGGTAAGTCAAAACTGGTTTTCCATATTGCAACAAGTAGTAGAATTTAAGAAAATCCTTTTTGATGAGGCACTTTCTAAAAAAAATCCAACTCTTATTAATCAAATATTTTAGAAACTAATACAAAATAACCTTTCCACTTAAGAAAAAATTCTGAGAAGAAATAACACTTCAGGCTAATTTGTGTGCTACCTTCAGTTGATTAGAGTCCATTATAATCAGGATGAACTGAGAGTGAAATGATACCCTGAACATTTTGGTCCTTAGCTAAATTATTTGTAGCATGTATAAATATTTACGGATTAGACACATTATATTATTTAACACATCAAGGCCCTGATCTTCACCTTATACTTATAGTAAATTTTAAATATTAAAATTAAAAAAAGAAACAAATAAATTCAACAGACACTTGGATAGGAGGCTCACTTACAAGCTAAAAATTCAGTAATGATTTCCTAAAAACAGTCTAACTTTGCTAAGAAACCTAATTACAAATAAAATTTTTCAGGTTCTGTATTTGAATTTCAGAAATGGAGATGAGTGTCAAAAATTTGGTTGACATCATGTAAATGTTTAGAAATAAGTAACTGAATATATTCAAAATATTACATGTAGCTCCCCAAGCCCACATACACACACAACCTGTTGCAAAAAGGAATTGTCACATACATGAAACACTTTCTAATATCTTCTTGAACTATAACTGGGGAGTAAAAAACCCAAATGAAATGTCATATGCAAATAGCCATATGTATCAAGAGTTTTTGGGAAATATATTCTAGAGTTGGGCACACATGATGGCCACTAAAAAGAAAAAAAAAATATATGCAAATTTTCATTGCTTTTGTCATGGAAAACAAAACTTACTTTTTGGATTAAAGCTACTGATACTTATGCAGCCATGTGGAAATGTATTTATTCAATATATTTTGTTTTTATGTGCTTGCCTACTCTCTTTCTGAGACTCTAGGCAAATTAATATACACGTTCTTCATACTAATCAAATATCTAGCCTGAGATTCTGTCCCAAGATACATGGTGAAAAGATCCACCACAGAAAATTACAAAAATGTATTTAAAACTCCCCCTTTTTACTAGGATGGGTGATAACTCTGCTATATGAACCTCCTCCTCCATTCTTTTTCTTCTTTAGGCTGTGCTTTGAGCAGTCCTATGTACTTGGGACCATGCAGTTTTTATTTTAGTATATGTTTCACATAACATTCAGAAGAAAGAAATCTCTGAATTTCTCCCCTTGACCATGATGTTGACACTGTGCTTCTATCAAATATCTTATGTTGAACTAAAATTACTAGTGCTTTGTTGATTATTGGAAGTTGATAGGTCCTTTCAGGGAAGAGGAAGATTTTCAAGACCATAAGGGTAAGGTTAAATTTCAAAATTTAAAATCGCCTGTAAATTTTTTTATCTGCCTAAATCTCACCAGCTGGAATTTGATGCCTATATACAAGCATCTACTTCACCACATAGCATATGAGAAATCTGCAAAAGGCTAGCAGATGCGAAAAAGAACTGAAAGGATATCCATACCCTTTACCAGTGACAGCTAGGAACCAGACAGAGTCAGAGGTATCCTGGTTTCAGTTTACAACACAACAGAGGCAACAACTAAACTGACCCCTTGGATTCCTTCTGTAAGTGATGAAATGATAAAGGAGTCTACATTAGGGATGGATGAATTGTCCTCCAGAAATATTTTTCTCTTTCTATTTATCATAGAGCAAAACTAATTTACCAATTTCAGTCTGAGATCTAAATTTTAGCTGGCTAAAATTAAGTAAAATGGGTCCTGTCTCAGGCATTCTCAGTGCCCTTACATACTTTTTCTAAGGATCACAGATTGTTTTCATGTAAGTCAAACAGTTCTAGTTTACAGGACATACACATATTATTGCTTCAATGTGTTACCTAGACCTTTCCTCCTAACCTGTAAGTCTGTTTACCTGGATTTATACTACAGATTTAGTCAAAGAACTGAACAAGCCAGTGTTTATGGATAACTTTTTTGGAACTCCTGTCCCAAACTGCAGTTTGTCAGCACCTAGAGAGAGATAAAGTTTGGTAATGCCAGATTTTAAACCTGAGCATATGCTAAGTGACCACAAAACATCTGCATCGTTAATGCATGGCAACCTCTGAAGCTTTTAAAAAACTTGAAATTATTCAACTTGGAGGACATAGGCATGCATATATAGCCCAATTTCTTTCTGTAAAATTTCCACCAAGTCCAACAAACGATTTCTGTTTGTGTGTCACTAGCTGATAATGAAATACTGTGGAGGAGATCTTGGTAATTTCCAGCTGCCCCTGCTTCTTGTTGAAACCTCATAAAATAACAGCAGTTAAAAAACCAACTGGTGTAGCAGCTCTTCTATATTTGTTCTTAAATAACCACAAGCTGAGCTGCACAATTCTATTGTCATCAAATGGCATGTGTTATTGGCTTGCCATGAATACAAATGTTATATCTTAAAAGTAATAGCTTCACCTGGACCTGTTTCAAGCCCTGAGCATGGTTCTAAACTCACATTTCTACAAAATTCATGTGATGAGAGGTCTCTGGGAATTGTTAGTTTCAGCAGTACCTAATTCACACCCTCATGCATGTGCAAGTGGGAAATTAATTTCAAGATACATTTCCTTTTCTCTTTGAGTTAAAATGTTTGTCTTGACATAGGGCTTACTGCTCACCACCAGTTAAAATTTTTGGGAGCATTAATAATTATTTATTTTCTAGAAGTTATAGAAGAAAAACAACTGATGAAAATTGAAGTGATTTTATATGTATTGGGTGGCCTTTGATGGTGTTTTTTAAAATCTGGTACTGGTAATATGAATGGGCCCATATTGAGATTGTAAAAGGAATTAGATCTTCAGATTTAATTTTAACTAGCACAATGCATTTTGAGCCACTATTTGAGGTTGACGTACAGATGGACATAAAAAACACCCTTATTTGTGAATTTTCAGTGTATTTCTTTGATGGAACTGGGATAGTGGGAATGGACCAAGGGAATTAAGGAAGATTTCCTAAGGAAATTTTTTTCGAAGTATATGAACAGCTGATGATCTGATGCATTATCACAGCAGTTTTCTTGCTGCTCAACATTTCTGTTTCATTTTTGCTTTCCATTTAGTTTATGGTTTACATTCTTCTCTTTTTATGTTATTTCTTCTGTCTCCCAATATATTATTATAGCAAGTCATCCTCCAGTTTTAGATAATGTTTTTTCTAGCTCTTATCCATTAATTTCATTTTTCATTATATTATATTTATCCTTAAATATCAGAAGCCATTATACTTAAATATTCAAAGAATAAGTAGTAGCACCTTAATTTTCCCTAATTTTCCTGTATACTGACACATAGCATCTGATCTCCTAATTATGTTCCATTTTGATTTTTCTCTAAGGGCTTTGAGAACAAAAGTAAAAACTGAACCACTATTTAATAACATTTATATATGTCTTATTAGTTTTATTTGCAGTGGTTGAATTCACATTTTAAAGTTTGAAATTCATCTCTATAAGTAATAGAAATACTGTTTTCTTACTAGCTATTATGGGCAATGGTTTGCAAGTGTCTATTAATCTATTGTCATAGTTAATTGCAGAATGAAGGACAAAATCCCAAACCTGACATTTCTTTCAAATCAAAGAAGGCCAGACTGGTTTGATTGGACATTTTCAAGGGGGAAGAAAAAGAAAATGCCTTTCTTGCAGAAAGAGAAAATGTCACATAAATAACCAATCTGAGGAGTTATTTATTATTTGTTTTTTATTTATTTATTTATTATTTATTTATTATTGTATAAACATCTCAACGTCTTCTGAGTGATCCATAGGCATAAANTTGAATAGGGAATCAATAAACAAGTTTGATTTGGTTTCAGCAGTTTAAAACAATATTTAGAAGACCTTTAGGACAATGTTTTTGCCTCAAGTTTCAGGTTGTTTTCATTTTTATTCATGACACATATCTCAGGTACATTTTATGAAAAGTACATCCACAATCAAAATGTGATTTTCCTGTCATTATGTATTGTATTGAACACATTGTAAAATGCCTCTGTACTGCATAAGGTCTTAGTTTTATAATCAAGTGACCTTCAGAGGGGCAATATACAAACAATGGATTTGTTGCAAGACAGGTGTTTAAGATAGCCACTGAACATTATCCTTGAGCAATGGTTATCATAGCAGAATGATAAACTGGATATTTTTATTGGTTCATTATGCATATACAGCTATGATTACACTTTGGTGTACAGCAAGTCTTATAAATATGCTAAAATGAATATGCTATTTAAATGAATAAATACATTTTTTGCAATTGCAAGCTAACCTATTACTAGATACAGTTTATAAATACTGTGAGGAGTATATAAGCTTGGATTTAAGGGGAAAATCATGCTGAAGAGTTCAAGAGAACATTGTTCTTTCCTCGTTTCAGATGCCTAGTCTTTGCCGCCCATTTCACATTTTACTGATCCATTTTCTATAATGAGTCAACTTCAGGGTCATCTGAAGGTTAAATCTTACATCTCTAATATTATAATAAACAATTAAAACACTTTGCAATACATTCTTCTGTCTCCTGTATCTCTGCACTGAAGCTTAACACACCATGTTAAAGTGCAAGCTTTTCATGGCATCAATCAGAGGGAGGGCAAGTAAAGCTTCATTAAATGCTTCTGATGAATTTTGTATTGGTATGTTCCAGAAATTCAGGAATATAACCAAGTCTTTGCTGCACATCCAGGCAAGCTGCTTTCAAACCACAGTTTTCTAGGCAGTAAGTGGAATGAAAATAACACAATTTCTTCACTTGAAATAGCAGAATATTCACAAGGGAAGGAGGAAAGGACTTTTCTATGGCTCCAGCACAAGCAAGAAGTTATTTGTAAGCAGAATTTCCTATTCCTCTATAAAATATCCTGTGTGCATTCAGTTAGTTTAAACACCTCAGTATCTTATTGGAGAACATCTGAGGGGGATAGATGATGATAAGAAAGCAAGCAGGAATATTGCAGGGAGTTGGCAGGGAAATAGTGTAGTTTTGATGAACTCTGGCATTTCTGACAGTATAGAATTGTTGTGCCTGATGTCAGCCCTTCACTTTCTGCCATTCATAAACTCTGCTGGGTGCATACTGCAGATAACTTTACTTCTGTGCAGAGGGGAGAATATTAAATGAATGTAAAGAAAACATGCTCCATGGAAGAGAGATTTCATGCTTTTTCCAATTAAGCTACTCAGTAAAACTGACGTAGGAATGGCCAGATTTAACATTTTAAGAATTGAGTTCCAAGCTGTATAAAATAGGATCTCTACTAGCTTGGACATACAGGAACTTCATCATTCTAGGACTCTGGGTTCCACACAACATATCCTGCTGTGTTAATGCAAACTGAAATCCATGGCATTTTAATTTAATGTGACAGATTGCAACTTATGATTGCTAAGGAATGGACAAATGGCCATTTGTGATGCTTCTGTGAGGGGATGGCAACCTCTGGTCTAAGTACAGAATGGACAGGTGAAGACAATTGCTGTCATTGCCCATCACAGGGAAATCCAAGAAGGACCATCAGCTACAGTGAATGAAAAAAATATACTTGACCTAGGCTACGGTGAAATTTCTTAGAATTTTGTTGAACCTAGCATTTTATGAGAAAAAGAAAAAACACATCCCATGATGCCTCCTGTGCTATTTTTTTTCTTTCATAGGCCATTAACTTAAGGTTTCAACCATGTGAGATTTCATATCAAGACTCTTTGTAAGAAAATACAAAAGAGATCACGAAGTGTAATGTGTTACTTGCAAGAGAGAGTTACTGCTCCCACAAAGCACAATCTAACATTCAAATCATCTTTTCTGCAGCTTTCAGGACTCAGGCAGACAGAAAACCAGTGTCAGGTGGTTTCAACTTGCAATTAGATGAGGCACCTGCATGTTTGAAAAGAGAAAGACCCACTATAAGCATGATTTAAATAAGCAGAGGTGCCCATGTTTCCCTCGCCAATAAAACTTGTCTGCCTGATGCATAATATATTTTTATCTCTCCTCTGCATAATAGGAAACAGTGTTTCAGAGATTAACAAACTGAATCACTGCGGACAAGGAGTAAATATTTATTTGTACTTAACATTTATACAACACTTCTCATCCACAAGGCAAAAATATTTTATTAGATTAGATAAGCATTACTACTCTGATGCTGTGAAATAAGACAAGGTACTGATTTGTTCACAATAATAATCATGGTAGATAATGGAGCTCAGGTCATCTGATCTCCTATC
>VYZT01008555.1:1077-27597 GCA_013400735.1 Pomatostomus ruficeps
GGCTGCGCGCCGCAACTTGTCACCCTGCGGGGACTGCCCCCGCCGCAGCCCCGCGCCCCCTCCGCCCTCCTGACGGCGGCCGCCGGTGCTCTGCCGAGCAGCTGTCAAACGTGCTGGGCGCTCGGCGGCGACGGAGGGCGGCTCGCCCGCGGTCCCCGCACCGAGCCCCGGCGAATGGCATGACTCTGCCTCCCTCCCGCCCTCCCGCCCCCCCCGCTGCGGTGTGCTGTAGTGAGGCGAGGGATGGTTAAACCCCCATCCTCCCCTACATACGGTTTTTATTTTTTGTTCGTTTTCGTCTCGGGGCTTTCACATCACGGAACAGGAAAGCATCTGATGCGCCGGCTCACATGCCACTTCTGATCATACGTTGTTTCTTTGCACAGAGCAGGATCGTTGGGAAAGATGGAGATACAATAAGTTGCTAGTACTGAAAAGTGCTGCGGAAATCCAGTGGTTTCCTTTCTCCAGTGAAGTGACATATTTTTCTTCGGGTTAAGTTGAAAGCACTGCTTGGTGGAGACTGACTATTGCTGAGAGTGGGTTTGTGTTTTTGTTGCACCGTTAGGTTTTGCAAAGAGCAGCGATGAAGAGGAAGCTGGCACTCTCGGAGATGCAGTTGGTTCTTCTCGTTTTTTTGGTGTGGCTACCAACAAGGTGAGAGGATATTTAGTTTTGTTGTTCAGTGCAAACATGTATGTTACAATCTGCTAAGGGTAAGCTTGTATGAGCGATTATAAAAGTATAGTATGTAGTAACGTAATAAAAAAATCTTAGCTGTTTGAATGCATAGTTTCTAGAGCAAATGCAGTCGAATGTAGTTTAGGGAGCATAAAAGCCTGATGTCTTGTCCTTAAACTGTGAATTCATGCTTCATTTCACCATTAAAAAACCAATTTCTTTAAATGCTTTATTGAATCTTAAAGATTTATTTGAGTTACTGTATCACTGTGATTCTGTACCATACAAAATGGAGAAATAGATTACCGTGAAGTCACACTGCAAATCACAGTCTTTAAAATAATGCTCACATATTTAGTAATATGGGCATGCCTTTTTTTTTTTTCATGATTTTTTTTTAGTCAAACATAATAGAATTCAAAATGATGCTTAAGCTTTAAACCTCTAGGTGGAGATAGCATACAACTTCACAATCACATATAATAAAACAATAGCATCATTTATTAATCAACTTTTCTTATGTTGTTTAAAGTTCTCAATTTCTAAAGTGACAGTATACAAGGAAGTAATTTTTATCACATTATACTTTCATGTTGCTCACAGTCCCATAACATGTAATTAATTGTAGTTTGTAACTTTGATTTACTTGCTTTAGTTCTGTCTGCAGTAGGTCTTGTCCTAATATGATAAAGACTATATGCTAAATCATGCAAGTTTCCGATGATTTAACAAGTCACCAGTATTTTTGTTTGTTTCCCAGCAAACAAAATATTTCCTGAAACTATGTTTTCTATTTCACTTTATAACAAACTATGGTGCAATATTAGTTGAGTCACAGTGGGCCAGATCCTGCAAACCCTACTCAAGTGAGTAATCTTACTGACGTCAAAGAGACTACATGCATTATTAAGGACTTTATGCCAGAGTAAAGTTTGCAGGATTCAACCCTAATTTGCTGTAATTGTATTGATCTATTTTTTTTTAGTGGAATCTTGAGTTCAAAAACTGTTGTATCTCAAAAAGAAGCTTAAAAATGGCAGAGACATACACTACTATGAGTACAATGATACATTTTACAAACCAAAAAGGAACCACCCAGTAACTGCAATTAAGAAAAAACTGACACATGAGTAAAATCACACATGACATTTTCATGGGCTCTTTATAAGTTATCTGATTTGGGTCGATTCTATGGTTTATGTGATGGAAAGCACTGACTGCAATGATTTACATTTAAATATTTCCTTCATGTTGTTTAACTGGGCACCAACAAACAGCCTTGTCTTTAATCATTTTATAGCTTGCTTTAGAGAAAATATCACCCAAACCTACTTTTGGTTTGGAGGTGGAGAAAAACATGCTTGCTATTAAGGCATTCAGAATGCCTTCATTTCAAGATGATTATTCCTCAAGCATTTAAGGTTAAAAATTTAGGTGGCTGAAAAAAGTATAAATGGTAATGTGTATAGCATATGATGCTTTACTTCCTTGATACCAATATGCTGGTATTAAGTAGATGAGACCGGTGAGCTCATGTACTTCACATGCTTAGTGCTTAAAATTGCTGGCAAGGTAACATTTGCATGTGTAAGGCTTTCTGCATGTCAGGGGTTCCCCGGCACAAACCATTTTGGTCTGGATGCCCACGTCCCACGGATCCGTGGAACCACAGCTACCTGGGCAGCAGGTTTATGTTCCAGCCCCTAGTGTGTTCCACAGAGATTTGATCCATAAAGGCTGTAATGTCTCTTTATTGGGGAAGTTTGAAACAATCAGTGATCTGTAGAGTCTTCTTGATATTTCATTTATGATTCCTTTTTCCATCCAACTTTTATAAGGTTTGTCTGCATCTAGTGGAATATCAGATCGTGCTTTTTATGGCAAAATAGCGTTTTAGAAAGGTGAAGGCTGTTCCACAGTTATCCTGCAGCTTGCTAATCATCACTGTTGTTCCCTCCCACCAACTGCTGGCGTCAGAGGACTCCCTGAGCATGATCGCTGGAGTTTTCCCTCATGTTAGTTCTTCTGGTCATGTACATTACATGACCATTGGGTGGAAGCAAATCCACAGGATTTATCCAGAGATGGAGTATAGCTAGGTGAGGACAGATAAGATAGATCTGGAAGGAGATGGGTTTGTGCTCGTGGGATCCCGGCTTTTCAGTCTGGGAGTGACATGCCACCAAAGCCTGGGAAGCTCCTCTAGGGTTTTGCACCAGCATAGCCTCCACTAACAGTGTTAGTGGAGCTTGAGGTAGCACTCACAATAGTGCAATGCTGACTGGAAGTAGAGGCTACTGGAAAATGACTTCCTTGATGTTTTAAATAGTATGCTGTTGACTCCGATGTGTCTGAACTTGTTATATATAAATTGTGTATTCGTATACTGTTAAATATACCCTTCCTGTTGGAATGCAGCAAGTTAAAGTCCAGCCTGAAAAAAAATGCATGTTGAGTGTATGTTAAAATATACTTAGCACCTTCTAAAATGTAAAATATCCATTTAGATCAGTGCTGGCTGACTCCCTGGAAGATGAAGCTAAGAATAACATCACCATCTTTACAAGAATTCTAGACAGACTCCTGGATGGTTATGATAATCGCCTCAGACCTGGATTAGGAGGTAATAAAACCAATTAAAGATTGATTTTAAAAAATCAATTTTAATGTTCAGATTTTATGCACTGATATTCTTCCTTCGGGGTTTTCTTTCCCCTAACAACTGGTATGTATCTTGATAAATTATTTATAACGACATTCACCCAGATGAATCATTTGAAGTTTGAGGAAGATAACATCTATGAATGAAAAGAAGACACTTTCACACATTTATCTTAAGTAAAAAGAAAAAAAAATCTGGTGATTTAACATAGTAAAACAAAATGTGAACAAAAATAACATCTAAAGCTGTTATTCCAGTCAGGGAATTTTGGTTGAACAAGGAATGCAGTCTTAATTCTCTGCAATGCGATAGGTGTATGTTTTCAGAAATCTCCACAAGTGTTTTGTGTAATATGTGTAAATTCCACATTTTAGATTCATTCCTTGGCCCAGTAAATTCTGTGAAAATGTTGTATTTTGACTTCTTTGGAATTAGGGTTTCACTGGTAATATGCATTTTGTTTCTGGGCTCCTTGCACTTATTTGGGCATTTGGAAAAAATACAGAAAAAGAGAATATTGGAGGACAGAGGTCACGGCACTCTTGTGCCATGACTGTCAGTTATTTTTCAAAATGCCAGTTCACATTTTGATTTTAAAGCTGTATGCCAGTTTATGTCAGTATGTGTAATATAGGCAAGAAATATAAATAATTTGTATGGCATTGAAAATATTACTGTGTACAGAAAAATCTCTATGACATGGGGAGGGGCTGAATATCTTAGTTTAGACAATATTTTATTTACTATTATTGTTTATCTGTATTTATACTATCTAACATTGACATGTATGTATCAAATATACACTCTTACTGCTATTATTATTATTTGTAACAGTTTTGGTAATTGTAATTTTCAACCTGGAGACTGTTTCAGCCTAGTGAAACTAATTCTAGTGCAAAATACTTGGGAACCATTCCTGTTCCTGTTGATTTCAGGAAGATCAAGCCCAAAGCTAGGGACATGCTCCAACTTCCATGGAACTTACAATAACAACTCTGATCAAATTAGCAATTAGTTAAAGCTCAGAGTTTTTATCCAGCACTATTCCATCCTGACCTGTGGCTCTTGCTGTTCTGGAGAACTGGAAAATTGTAGTTTGCATCTGACACAGCAGAAAGTGGGAGCTGATGCTGACTGGAACAGCTTTCTCATTATACTTTACTTTTAACCTAGAATATCTTTTAATTTCCATTTCTGGCCTTTGTACAGTGGAGGCTTATGAAATATTTTATATTCAAAGTCTTTTTAATTTAGATGATATATGGGACCTCTAGCACTGTGGATGTGAGAATTTATATAGTGATATTTACATGGAATTTTGATTTCTTTGCAAAATACTCAAATTTAAGAATCTAGGCATAGTGTAAACATAAAAGGACTTGCAGAAACATTTCATGTCACCAAGCTCATGTTCAATTGGAAGGGCTTTTACAATCATGCATTTTATTAGAAAAATAATCAAAGTTTTCTTTCTTACAAGTAATGAGCCATTAAAAGAGAGCAGTCTACAGTTCCTTTGCATATCAAGTATTTTTTTTAGTATTGAAATTATATTGTTGAAAACATGAAATAAAGAAAAAATCTAATGGATTTTATATTTTTCATTAGATTTGCTTCAAAATAACCTCCCTCTTTTTCTTTATGAAGCCTCATAGATAATTAAAACATACTCTGAGAGCAAAAAAATTAAAGAATTAACATTTGTTTGATGTTGGTATACATGGCAATCAACCCATAAAGAACACGTGTGAAATGAAACTGTGTCATGCATATTTAACTGTGGTGATTCATGACACATTAATCTTAATCTTCAAGAATACTTCAGTTGTGGATGGATGGATGGATGGATGGATGGATGGATGGATGGATGGATGGATGGATTCTTACAGTTTAAAAGAACACTTGTAAATGGCAGTTGTGATAACTCATGATACAAAACATACCAAGCAATGCTTTTGTACATAGTGCTTAGTAATGATGTAGTTTCATATTTCAGGATTTTTCTAGCAGTTTATTCCTTTTTCTATATTGACCTGTAGTCTAAAAAGAGATGTGGAAGTAATTAACCTTCTTTTTTTTAACACTATGTGCCTAGTAATCCTTGGGAATTTCTAAAAGTGTTTTTGCAAGAGGTTACTGCATTCTGACTATGCCACACATCATTAATTTAAGATACTTAGTCCCAGTTATGTTTCACTTCCATTTATACGAATCTGAAATAACTCACTTGAAACCAGTAGAATGTTTACTTTGGCACAGCAGTTTGCATTATCATGCATATATCATTACTATGACTGGGATCACAATCTGGCCTAATATGTGCTACAACAGAAATAGTGCAGGGTCTGAGATGAATTCTTCTAAAGTCATCTGAAAGCAGGAGCTGTTCATCAGCCCACTTTCACTTGCTGTGAAAGACATTTTCAGAGATGCCTTACAGCAAAAATTCAGCTCATTGTAAAAAATTGCTCATTTAGTAATGAAAAGTTTTAGGTTAATACTGGAATTTTATCTAGTTATTGACCAACAAAAGGGAAATGTATAGGCTTCTTGGAAGACTGTATATTAAATTCAGCTAAGTGTATGTCTGGTTGGGAGGTAGTTCTTGAATTAAGGGATAGATTTGTAATTCATTTTACTGGGAGGCTTGGTGTGAGTACTGACAGTATGTAACTTGATGTTTTACTGATGCACTTCAAAACCGAGTAATATTTTCTACAGGGTGTTGAGGAAGGTTTAACTCTCACTGATGATATGCCTCTGTCAGATAAACAGGATTTGGCTGTTGGCTATTGGCTGTCCTAGCAGCTGGGATCCCTGAATGATGTATGAACGCTACAATGATGAAATAACCTGCAAAATGGGTGTGGGCAAGGAGAAGACCACACTGCGCCTTCCCCTGAAGCCAGAGACATCTCATGGGATTTAGATATATTCCCCACCCTACTGTATTGATATGGATAGGCACAGGTTTATTCAAGGGGAGATAATTTTTTCTCTGTACTCATTTTATGCTAAACACAGAATTGCAGCTGGAACACTCTTGACGGCACTTTCAGCTCTGAAACGTTTTACCCAAACATTCCATGCCATTTCTGTTTAGTCATCAAAATAAATTACAAGTTTGACTTCAAAACAAATTCCCTATATCATTAGCATTAATTTGTATGAAATATAGCCATGCAAATGGCAAGTCATACAGACCTTAATTGTTTATGACTTTCTACAAATTTTGAAGGTATTTTCTTCTTTTTATTTGCTGTAATGTTTGCAAGACACTTAAGGTAACACTTTTTCATATATTTCTTGTTTCTTATTAGCATGTAGAAAAGGAAATCCACAAAATAATGGGCACTAAAACTAAGCAAGGAACCAAAAAATCTGGAAGTGATTGAATTATCTGTCTGCTCTCCTCTGCCCCATGAACAGACATGATCACGCTGGATGCTTTAGTATTCTGATTATCTCCATAAGCTGTTCAGCCTTTTTCACTTTCTCACATTTGAAATTGGTCTTTACAACAACTAGAGATCTTCTGTTTTTTCTAGTCTCCAAAATTTATAAAATATAATTGAATAGAAAACTTAAATATGGGAGAAAAAAACCCAAAAACAAAACCAAAGGAAATTACGAGGACAGAGGACTGGACTTCATAGACTGAAGTTTCAAGTGCCATATTGACATGGAAAAGAAGAGCTATGGATGATCCTTCTGCAAACTGTGGTCAGTCTCACCAGCTTCAGGAATGGCAGTCTTCTTGTAATCAAAGTGGTGAATGCTGGTTGTTATAAAAAAAAGAGGAAGATAAGACAGTAGGTAGATGAAAAGTAAATGCACTGTGATTCCATTTTGAAGGAACCATCTCTGCTTTCAAAGGTTCTGATTGTTTAAGTAAGCATCTGCATTGCATTTCTCTTATAGACAGACCAAAACCTCTTTTCCCCAGTATTTTGTACATCAATTGAACAGGAAAACTCAAGAGAAGAGAGGGGAATTCTTGCTGACTATTGCTATCAGAGAAATGGTCAGCCAAGAGCACTTGCGGGTGTGATCTTTCATTTTTGGAGCACTGGGTATATCGTTACATGGAATCACTGTAATGGTGTAGAAAGTCAGACTTGGTGATTAAAAGTTGTTGTGCTCACCAATATGAGCACAAAGGAAACCCATTTTTTCACAGATTACCCTTGTCCCCTGCCCAGATCAGAAGAGATATATGCATACATATGTATGTGTGTGTTTATCAAATAGTTGGATGTTTTCGGTTGCCAGGAAACACAGCCATGATCATATCACGATAATCTGGAATATGTTAACTTTAGGACACTGTATTTATACATGTATATGATTCAGAGTTTTTAATGAGCTTTAGAAGAGTTTGTAGCTCTAGCAATCTCTAGCTGGGGGACCTAGCTTGGCTAGCCCCCTAGCCAAACCTAGCGGTGTTTATCAGCCCCAAACGTGCTTAATGCAAATTCAGAGTATCATAAAAGAAGGTTCTTTGACTATTTTTTTCTGCAGAACACTACTGGAAAGCTTTCACTACTGTTTTTAAAGGAAAAAAGTGAAAGTACAGTTCCCCTGCTCAGTTCTGGTTGCTTCCTTAGCCTTTCTTTGCTCCAGTTTCATGTTTTGGAAATGGTAATATCTCTCTGCCAGTGTTAGTGCAGAGCAATTCAGAGCAGCACTTGCATCTTCTAAAAGCCCACTATTTTTGTAGCTGTGCCGGGGCACAGAGGAGTAAACTACTGTATGCTCCTTTTTTCCAGGGCGTACCTGGAAGGGCCACATGGGATCTGGCCATAATAGTGCTTTCAGAGGAGTCAGCGAGAAACTCAGGTTAATTTATGTTAGAGCTGTGGATAATGTATATTGTCAAAAAGCATTCCCTGTAAAAAATGGAGAAGCAATAGAGAGGAAGATATGAAAATCTCATTACTAACTTATCCAGGGCATGCAGATGGTGCTAAAATCCAAGAACAGAACTAACTCAGGAGCTATAAGCATTCCAGGGAATGATTCATTAGGAAAGTGGAAGGATAAAAAACCCACAGAAACCTCTTTGATACTAAAGAACAAACCAGAAAAATTGTGTAGTATAGGATAGGGGCTGAGTAGCTAGACAGAGGTTATTTATTTATTTATTTATTTATTGAAAGCCTTTGAATAAATCAACAGTGAAGATGTAAAAATAAAATTAATACCACAACTGTGCAGAGTACTGCAACTGGGGAACGTGTTGCATGATGCAAAGTGAAAAAAATCACAGAACCACAGAATAAACTGAGTTGAAAAGGACCCGCAAGGATCCTTGAGCCCAACTCCTGGCCCTGCACAGCACCATCCCAGAGAGTCAAATGCTGTCCCTCAGAAGAGTTAACAAAAATGTAGGTACATTACAGTAAAGTTATATATGCCTGTAGAGGAGCTAGTCTGGGAGGCTCTCCCAGTTCACTAAACATGTATATTCAGTACTTTTTCTTTCTCTCCTGGCAAAGCATCAGCATTTGCTTCTAATGCTAGAATTACTGCTGATGGCACCAAGGCTGAATTAGAGCTTTGCTTACTTTTGTCTCATCTCCAAGGAAGACGTGAATGCAGATGCTGCAGATTTCTGTGTAGCTCATTGGTGCTCATTGTAAACCAGACNNTGTTACTCACTGGTGTGTCGTGTTAAACAGCGTGTGTGGGGGGGGGGGGGTGTTAAATTTTTCAGCCAGATTTGATAGACAAAGACATCAAAACCATCACCATTTCTCTGTCATGAAGTTATTCTGGTTATTTATGAAGTGTCTGAGAAACAGTGGTCTTGCTGATATCCATCGTATTCTACTGTTGACTGCTTTGCACTAAGGCCTTTTATCATGTTATGTAAATCTTGCAATGATTTTTTTTCTATCTGAAATATACAACGACTTCTCATTCAGGCTGACTAGTTTAAATAGCTAAGTACCAAAGGAATGCAAGATCATAGTTCCAAAGTTTTTATTACCCTTGTGTAATGATACAATTTGCATAATGCCACCTGAATTGAAAATATAATTATTATTTAAATAATCTAACTCATTTTCAGAAATATTTAAGTGCATTAGAGATTCATCCAGGATAACTTTGGGGATTTTAATGGATTTAATGGATTTTTACTGTGGATTTTAACCAAGCAAAAAGTGAATTTAAAATGTCATAATCAATGTATATGTTGCTTACAATGAAAAAAAAATTAGTCAATCTTTAGAAAAAAAGAGACTTTATAAAACAAAACTATTAATATTTCAGGTTACACTACAGGTTTACTTATAAAGACTTCCAGGAAAATCCTTTCATGTTTACTACTATGATGCATTTGTATTCAGTTTTGTATATTTTTTTATAAGAGACACACAGAAATTACATTTCAAATATTTTCTTTAATTAGATATACCAGAAAAAAAAGAGTGTTAATTAAGAATGTAAGAAGGATGCTATAGAGATCTCTTATTCAGTTATATAATCACCTAAAGATATTATGAAAATTTTGGCGAAGAACTATTAAACCTGTTTATAATAAAGCATTGATGGTCTTTGACCTTTTGGGTTTAGATGTATAGGATGTAGACAATATTTGGAATACACTGCCCTTAACAAAGGTAAAAAAATGGATCTTAAGAGTATATCTGATGTGAGGAAAAATGGCAATAACATAATACTGTGATATGAATAGGCATCACTATTTAGTGATGTTGATTTCTGCTTGTGTGACAACAACAAATATTTAAACAAATAGTCCTGCATAACTTCCAAGACAATTCATTGGCAAGTTTTGACATTTTATTTCCAATGAAAACTAAAAACTTGGGATTAAGTGGACATGGAGAGCTCCTTCAGCTTCTTTGTGTAGAAAAGGTTGGGCTTTTTTAATTTTTGTTCTTGAAACCTCTAATAATAAATACACATTTAAGTATATTTTCTATATTTTAGCACCCATAAAGAAAAAAACTGCCATGAGACATTCATTCTGCAGAGCACAACAGGTTTCTTCTACATTCAAGGCCTGATTGTGGTGAAAACAGTGTAACAATACTGTCTTTCTTTTTGAGATATAATCTAAAAGGACCGAAAAAAATATAAAGAAGAATTCTTTTCTTCACCTCCTTAGCTTTACTAGGCAAACTCATAACTCTTGGGCCTGTGATGGGGATTTTCAACAGTTGCAGAGATAATGGCTGCTCAGAGTTGTGGTGGAGTTTTTCCATCTTTGTGGACACCCTCAAAATTTGACAGAATATGACCTGGGCAACTTGATCTGTCTTCAGAGATTGCTCTGTTTTGGATCTTCCAAAGGTTCTTTTTAAACTCACTTGTTCTAAGATTCTTTAACTGACAGCCAGCAAGACATTGAAATAATGGCTGCAGCTTTCCATCTTACTTGGAAAAGGTGAAAAAATTAAATTTAGTATGTTAGATCTTGAAGATATAGCTGAAGGAAAACATCTGGGTAAATGAAAGGTTTAAACTGCTTCTGAACAGCAGGATACACAGTGTTGTACAACTCTTGAGCTTATCATTCATTATGTTTATCATTCCATTGATAAATGTAAAATTTTGGGTAGACAGGAAAGATCTACAAAAATGAAGAGGAAATATCCTTGTTTATGGTCTTTGCCACATTTTTCTTATCGCCTTAAGCTGAAGTCTTGAAAAGGGTCAAATATGTCAAAAGACAGTGTTTTAAAGGACAGGCACTGTATTTAATTGAATCTTTCTCCGTTTACTTTGGCAGTGTACAGGGAACTGAAAGGCTGCACAACACTGTGTATCCTAGAGATCAACACCTCCTCAGGAAGTACCCAGGAACCTCTAATCACTACCCTTCTGTAGTGCCCCGAGACACCTTCCTAAGTTCCTCCTGTTTTATTCTTCTGTTTTTATATCGCCTTTTTCTTTTTTAAATACCTATCTACTTTGTCCATTCTTAGAGAAAATGCCCAGCTGTCTTTTTCGACCAAAATTTGACAAATTTCTTTAATTCCATCTAAGTATCGTCTTACCCAAATCCAGGTGAGACATACCATATAGATGCAGCTGTCTACTTTTTTTTTGTGGCATGAAGCCCAGCCTTGCCTTACCAGGTACAGCTGCTAACATCCATCTGCCTAAAACATTTCTTATCTAATAAAACTGGGTGGAGGAGGTGGAAATGATGTGAAGGCAGACTCCTGGGTAGGTAGAAAGTAATAATTATCCTTTGCCCACAGATTGCATGGCCTTCCTTTAGTGCCAGAACAGTTTTCTGGTGTTGCCTGGGCTGTAGATCTGTTGCTTCCGGCAGTACTCCTGACCACATATTTCTGTTTCTGTTTTCTTGCAGTGCTACCATTTCATGGCCGTCTTTAAGAATAACCTTTTCAATGCATGATCTAGTGGACCCAATTTTTAGAATTAATAGTGTGGAGAGAGAGAGAGAGAGAGTTATTTCATCAGAAAGATTATGCAGAAGAATGTTGTAATTGTCTGTATATTAAAACAACTCATACTTTTTTTCTTTCTTTTTACAGTATTTTGGTCTGTATTAATTGTCAGTATTAGTGGCTACAATTAATATCTAACAGTAGCTTCTAAAGACTCCAAATAACATATATTAAATAGGAAAAAAAGCTGTTTTTCAACAACCTAGCATTAGGGTAATACAAGCCAAGACGAAAAACCACTATGAGCAAGAAACATAGAAAGGGAAGGAGGGCAGAACAAAAAAGATGAAGAGTGAAGGAGGGAGATAAAATTGTTATACTAAACATTGACCATTTTTAAACAACTGTCAGATTTCAATGGCTGCATGATAGTTTTTTCAAACTTGAAAGTAGAATAGATAAGCAGTTTTATCATTATGGTATATGCATGCATTTAAATTTCTGGTTTTAGTGTTGTTCAACAATGAGTCATCTATCTCAAGAAACAGCTATAGAGGATGTGTTGCTGTACTATTCACCGAACTGCTAAATTAAATCATCATCAGCAGATTTTGAATTAATACTGTCAAAAGTCTAATAAATTTTAATTATAAGAATCAAAGCACTTTAATATGTCATGATTAATCTTTAAACACATTTTTATATTTGTTTTTTTCCATGTTAATGCTCTAATGAAATTAATCACAAGCTAAGGGAAATTTTATTTACCACTGCCACCCTATTAATAGTTTGTTTTATAGTGCAGAGTATTTCAGCACTAGTTTTCAGAAATTATGTGTAAATCAGAAAAGTATGATTCTGCTAACTTTCCAGAAGGTGTGTTGCTATTTGGGAACCATTTATGTGATTACTGTGTAGCACATGGTTCCTGATGTACATTCCTTAATTCTTTGCCATATGTTGAGGGCTATTTAATAATTAGAGCATTTAATGCTGTGAAAGCAATGTAAATCAATTTTCCTCTTACCTGGGATTATTGTGCACATCAGAAGACATGAAACACTTTAATAAAGTTATGCAGCTGCAGAGATTTGATTTAGTCTGACCAAATTGCATTCATTTTTATGTATATACATATATATTTGGTCCTCCCTATGCTTTTTTTTTATGTTGTTGTTGTTGAACCGGTAGAGATCACAGGTCCTTATCTGCAATTTGTTTGGGAAAACTGGATGTCCCATGTTCCATCTGCTTAATCTGTGCTTTTTGCAGACTGTAAATTAAGTATTTTATAAACTTGTAGTGTCATGACTAATAGAGTTGATTGAAGTTCAAATTCAGTGCCATGGACCACTGACCTTCACTATGTTGTGACACATATGGTTCAATAGGAATCAGTTAAAAACTGGTGTATGCTGTAAAATGACATGACCATTTTATAGACTGCTTGCATTTATGATCTTTGATGTTAAAGTAGTTTTCCTGGAGTTGCCTATCTTCATTTAACACCTTCTTCTGTTTTAATTTTAAAAATTGCATACTCTCCATCCCTTAAATCCCTAGATGTCACAAAAGCAATGTATCTTCTGACTGAATGATTGCCATTTTGTTAGCTCTTTGTTGGTCATGATTGCTTGGTGCTGATTCTCTCATCCCAGAGAGAGGTAATTATCTTCCAACACATTTTCTCTTTTTTCCTTCTTGTATCCATTCTCAGTTGTTCTAAGACAATAGGTTTCTCAGATCACTTCTATCAGGAAATCTGGAGTCATTAGAGCTTATTATTATTTCCATTCTTTCAAGTGTGTAAGCTTCTCAGCACAACACCAGAGAGTAGAAAAGGAATGGACCACATGAGAAAGTCTGTGTTTATATTCAAGAATTTAGAGGTGGGTTGAAGGGACAATTCCTACCCTTAATACACCAGCATAATGTTCTAGATATTTCATTCTGAGTGGCAATCTAAAGGCTGCTGTAGATGCCTTTTTATTCTCATTGTTTGAGTTAATAATTTAAAGGCTCGCTGAATGAGAAGCAGCTGAAGAGAGAGTTGTATTGTAGTGTATATAAATGAGAAACCCAAAAGTTTTAGTCTCAGATGCAGTCCTGTGTTTATATAACCCCGCTGCCATCCTGAAGGCATTCCATAGCGTTTCATGGACTTGTGTGTGTCAATAGTTTTAACTGAGCATCAAATAGTGAACTTCTTTTTACCAGATCTTTAAATGTGAATTTCATACTGCATTGTCTCATGCAGTTTCTGAACAAAAGGGAAGAGACTTCCACCTGGGCATATAAATAAATAAATAAGTAAAAATGAGAAGGGAGAAATAGAAATGCCTGTTTGAAATAAGAAAATGGTCGCAGTTTTAATAATCCATTTCCATCTGCTGGGTGCTAAAATCTGTCAGAGAATTCTTTATGTTTTACTAGACATTTTTTCTTTAATGACAATTAACAAAAGAGAACAGATAATCTGGTTTGCTGCAGCATAATATGCTATTTTTAAAATAATCAATTGTTTTAAAATAATATCTGTAGTAGATGTTATCTGCATTCTCACAAAGCCATAGCTTCCACTTAGAAGAATATGCACTTTAAGAACTTGGATTCTGATTAAACTCATATTAGGCATTGTTTCAAATTAAAAAACTCACCCTGTTTTTTAATTTATTCCTGTAAAAAATCCAACCTTTTAATTTAATATTAAAAGTAGATTCTAGTCTCAAATATATAGTCTTTCCACATATAGTGGTGGATTCTGAAAGTCCCATGGACAGCCAGAGGCAAATTCTCTTGTCACAGGCAAAAATAAAAGACAAATTTGAGGCTGCTTAATCCAAGCTCTAGGAGTATTCTGGGAGTATGTTTTAGAGGAGATTCTGGGAAACACTGTTATCTGTAAAGTAGCTCGGAGACATTCAAATGACTTAGCTGTGGGACAGGAGTGCTACAATATACTTCTTGTAGACACTTTGTACAGCCTTAGACTAAGACCTTTTTTAGTATTAACTGAATAACGGAAGAGTAACTGATAACTCTGTAACATGTTAAAATGGGACTTAAAAATTTCTCCATTGCTGTCCATGTCAGTATTTTTTGCTTATTTGGGGGATGCTTGTTTAATTATTAAAATGATTCTCTCTTGGATCAAGCCATGCACTTATTTTTTGTCAGGACTCCTGTTTAGCAAGAAGCTTATTACCCATGACCATCCCAGGACTTGTCCTGCCAAGCAAAAAATGTTAAGAATAAAAAAATAGAAGACAGTTTGGCAGCCAGTCTGATTTGTGCTGCATCTTGAAACTGTAACTCTATTCCTTCTTTCCCTGCATTTCAGTAACTGTGAGGCTCAGGAATGTATGAGGAAAGTATTTGTCTATATATTCTTAAGCATGCAAGGTATTTGGGGTGTTAACATGCATACAACCTCTGATTTTAGTAATTCCATGCTAGCTTTTTTGAGAATATAGAGTAGTGTGGATAAACATTAATTTCCTGTACTTCATAGTTATTTTACCTGGCTTAAAATAGGAACTGCTGCCTGGTTGATAGAAGGATTAGAATGCTGTCTAATTTTTTTTTTTCTTGATAGTGTGTCACAGTCTTCTGAAATGCTATTATAGAATTTCATACAGCATTACCTATTAAAATATATTTGAGGATCCTGCTGCAAAAAAATGCATTATTAGTGTCCACTAATACACAACTCTATTAAATAAAGGCACTACCTCTTTCTACCATTGTTTCTTGTCATGCTTGAATGCAAAGTACAAGGCTAGCAAAAGATAAAAGAGCTGCAGCTCCATTTTTAATGACTATACAATCCAGGGCTATAGTATCCAGGCACAAAGCATAGACAGTAAAATTAATCTGTCTGAAAGGAACTTCATTTTTAATGCTTTCTTATGCCTGTTGATCTCTAGAGGACCTCCATTAGCCTTTGGGACTTTGGAACATGTGAATTTCATACTTCGTTCTGAGACCAGCAAGCCTTGGGAAGATGCCAGCTTCTAGTGACATGAGTGCTTGCCACAGAACAAGCAGGATGGTTCTTCCCAGAGCTTCATCACGGTTTTTGTCAGCTGTGACAGGGTGATAACTTTTTTGCTGTGGCTGACCACAGAGACAGACACACTCCAAAGGGTTCTGCTGAATCTGATAATCACTAGGCAAAGACTTTTTCACTGACTTCAGTGGGCTCTGGCATGCTACCCAAATTCTTCACTAAGTAATTAACAAGGCTAATAAGCACTGTGACAGTGTCTGTTTTAGCTTAGAAAAAGAACTGTGTAGCCAAAGAATGAAAGGCTCTATGTATATCTGTTGCAGTGTGCTATGGCCAGATTTCTGTTTTTCTCGCGGCCATGCACTGTGACCCCCTCCCCCTCCCTCGGTATCGGTTCTCCCCCCCCTTGGAGAGCTGTGTATTGTGTAATCCTACCCAAAGCCCGCCAAAATCAAACCTAGCTCTCCTCCCCTATTGGGTGTTGTACCCTCCTCTCGCCCCCTCGTGTCTGTATTTATGTATCTGTAACACGCTGTGCCAGTGCTTCCCCGGCACAATCCCAGTGCCGAATAAACCATTTGGGAAAGCCCCTCTGCTGTCTCTCCTTTGGTGCACCTGCACCATTGGTGGACTGGGTGAACCCTCACAGGAACTTCGCCAACCCACCTGTGCCTTGGAGCAGCCCAGACAGCCCCTGCAACTGTGGATGGACGGTCGGTGCCCCCATGGAACGCACCGCAGCATATATCTATGTATTATCACAGATCTTGGCCATCCCACTGGCTTCTGTGGCCATTTCACAGGTGCTTAATGCAGAAGGACTTTGACTTCTGGTGTTCTTCAGGAAATTATGAGAAACTGGGGCTTTTTTAATGTTTAGAATGTGGGAAGGTCCTGAAGGAGAGCTTCCTTTCATAACTTGTACTTTCACTGGCAAGTTGACATGTTACATATTTAATATATATAAGAATCAAAGTGGCTTTTGAAATCCAACTTGGATAAAATATAGGATGAGTGATCTTGGTTAGAAAAGCAGCTGGGCCTGTGTTGAGATGAGCAAGCAAATAAGCTAGCAACAAAAACCAAGTGAGTCAATAGCCACTATACAATAAAAGCATTTCTTAAGAAGCCCAGACTTGGCTGTATTATGACTGCAAAGAGAAACTGGAAGCTGCTACTTTTTAAAAATGATACTGCTGTTAGGGCTAGATGTGGTTTGAAATACAAGAGGGACTGTCAAAATGAGTGTATCACATGGGATGATTTATAAATGCTATGATTTGGAATAAAGCACAGAGATTAAACCTGAAATTAGGCTAGAAGCGTAATGCAGCAGAATTTGCCAAGATGTTCCATGACTCTAACTACTGAGGTCATAAAATTCAAACATTTTTAAAAAAAGAGGTAAAGACTTCTGAGTGGAAGTTTCTAAAATCTGAAATAAATTTGGGAATTTTTCTGCCTTACCTACATGTTATGGTTTTCTTTCTAATAGCACAAACCTCTAAGCAGAGTAGACAAATATGGTCTCATGTGAATAATAACTTTGCCCTCCCTACTTGTGTGATGACACCGATTCAGGTCAGTTCAAATAATTTCTGCTCTACTTTATCAAAGTCTGCTCCCTTCCAGACTTCCAGACTTGAGTGCTCTTTTTGTCTTCCTCTGTCTCATTCTTTAGCAAGTACTGAGGCAGTCTGGTTCATTTTAGCTCTATCATGCTTGTCCAGTTGATCTAAACTGCAGCAGTCGTATTTGTCACTCATGGTAATTATAAACACTCTCTCTGCATCCTGATGAAAGCTGTAGTGTCTGAAAGGACAAGGTTTAGTGCTGATGTTTTATTTTTCATCTGAGTGACATATAGTTTTGGTTTGCTGCCAAATGTGTTGTGTGTTAGTCAAGTTCCTTTTACTTCAACGTTTTAAGTAACCCATTTCAGCAAGATCACATTTCTTCCAGCCAAACTCAACTGTGTTTTCAATTTCATGTTTCTATTGAACATTTTGTGCAACTTTAACTAAAAATTACTCACATTGGTAGTTTATTTTAGAACTGAATGCTTTTAAATTATTTTTCTTTTTTTTTTTTTTTTCTTCCTGGTGTGTAAGGATGTAATGGAAAGGGAAGAATGGGACATTTGGTGGATTTCATGGTAGACTTATTGGAACAAGTTTCATATTGCCTATATATTTAGATTATCTATCCCAAATGATTTAATTTACTTCTTTTCAACGTTTTGTCTCTACCTTTTTTAATTCTACCATAGTCAACACTACTGTTTGTAATTACCCAGTTATTGCAATTATTTATACAACCAAGGCATCCATATTGTATTAATATCTTTACAACAAACCTGCAAATTGGAGGAATACTCTGTTTAAATGATAGGGAAAAAATCCAAAAAGCTGTCTAGATAGTTAATTGCTTTCTTAATCACTTGGCAGTCAATACCTCTGAGATTGTCAAAATGTTGCCTGAGGTGACAAAAGTCTATGAAGTCCAACAGTAACAAGTGAGAGTATCTAAATATCTTCTTTTCCCAGTGCAAAGAACCAATTAAATTATGCACTTTTGGGTTGCTTTGAAATCTCTCTCATGCTGAAATATTGGCAGGATTCAGGCTAGACACTGCTTGATTGACTGGCCAATGTGAAATGAGCTGCACCAGTCAGTACAGTAGCCTTCTCATCAGGGATAAAGTACATTCTAGCTTAAATGTCTTAGTTGGTCCCTATCTGATTTGGAGAAGGGATCTGAATCCATGTTTCCCACTTTCCAAACCTTTTATGCAGACACAGGGCTTTTGATCATTCTGAGAAAGTGGCTTCTTCCACTGGAGATGTTTTACTTATTTATTTGTATAAAATAGCTACATATGTGTCAGAACATGGACTGAGATCTCTTTTTTCCTGCTGGCCTCTAGAGGCATTCACGGTCTTTGGCCAGTTGGCCCCAAACAGACTGAGAGCTTAAGTTTGTCAGTTCCCACATCTCCTGGACCCCACATATAGTGGAATTCATTGCTTCAAATGGCTGGACATCCTATGTGGAACATGGGTAAAGCTGGGCATGCTGGCACATCTCAGAAATGGTGTGGGCATAGTCTTAACTGTCTGCAAATGTGGTTCTCAAAGTCAATAAACTGAGTAGGAATCTGTCAAGCTAAGTAATTAAAAATGCTGAAGAGAGGCATGCAGCTGAAGCCTTTTCTTACCGACACGTGGAACAACCAAGTTTGGGTGTGGTAATGAAGTCTCCTCTTCATCTGTTCACAGGGATATTCCCCCTCTAGGGCTCATGCCATTCCTCCTTTCCTGAAAGGAGATGAGAGAAGCTGATAGTTGGGTTTAATGAAAACTTCTAAAATAGAGAGCAGCTCTCGTCAAGTGCATGCTCTAATTTAAAGCAGAGACATGAACTCAGTTACTGTATGTCAGGTTCTGTCTTGACCACAAAGGTGATTTTTCTAAGACAGCATGCTTCCTTGGTCTTTGGAAGGAATTGTTCTGTGTTGTGTAAATAATTAGGTCTTGATCAGAGGCTTCAATTTATGTCTGCTCTATCCCACGAATACTGCTAGGCTGTGGAATCAGTCTCTTGCTTGTTTCCTTGCTTTCTCTCTCAAAATCTTTCTGGCTCAGTAAATTTGTAATTATTTATAGTTTGAGGAACTTGTTGGGACTTGGTTGAGAGCCAGTTCTTTAGGCTGTTTGGCAGCATTGGAATATTTTTGCCTTAAGGTAGAAATATAAGCAGCCAGGGAATTTTAGGTACTGACAATGTTAGACAGCAATTTAGGAATAAAGGGGATTCAAACAAATATAAGGGCAAAATGTAGTCATTATGATCTGGACCACAGGGACATTCAGATTAACTTCTATTGATTTAAATGGAAACTTGGAGCTTAAATAACTTTGTGGAGCTTGTCCAATATGCTTTAGGAGATAATTGGCACCAAAATCAGGCTTTAGCTCTATCCTTGAGTGACGCTCTCAAATCTGTGGAGAAAGCTAAAGTTAAAACTGCGCCTCAAATGTCACTTGTATCCAAGGTTCTTAATTTATAGGACCTTTTGGAAATGTGTTTAATTTTGTGACCTGAAGTAATAAGGTTTGCAAATTAATGGTCTCTTGGGAGAGAGAGAAGAAAAAGTAGTAAATATAATGTTTGCGTGTTTGATCTCCACTCTTGTTTTTGACTGGGAGTTAAAACCCAAATTTGTCATATACATGTGAAAATTATCTTAGTAATCTGTAAATGTTCTCTCAACACAGAGACAATTTTTTATTTTTTCATTTGATATCTGGTAATGATACTATGGCAGTTTGCACCAGTGTCTTTTACATACAGGACAAAGAGTAAATACTGACTATGATAATATATCACATTATTTGTGTTGCAGATGTGCCTACATATCATTCTGTGCACATTTTGTGGGTTACCTACACCTAAAAAAAGCTGTTAGTTCAGCTAAAAACATATCTGAGAATGTTTTCCCAAGTCATATTTTTTGCTACAGTAGAGTGTTGACTGTTAAGCTAAATTCTTTTTTCAGGTCAATGTGTTTTTCTAATGGTCAAAAACTCACACTTATCTCTAAAGACACACTAATGTTTAACTGAATTTTTGTATTATAGCAAATTCCTGCTATTTTGGACCAGTTTTATTGATTTCAGAATAATGAATACTATTTTGCTGAAAAACAAGAGTGGGCTTATACGCAGCCCAAGTATTCTACTAGTCTAAATCACATAATGGTATTTATGGTACTGGTTTACAGGGCTGCAGAATTTTGTAAGTTCTGAATAGGCCTTTGGAGGGCCCCGATAGACCTTACATAGAGCTGTCTATTTAATAAGTGATACAGTATCTGTTAATAGATACAAGCTCTTCAGAGGGAAATCAATTGGGGTCTCTTAGCCTACTGGCTTTCATATCCTGTCTCTTCCTCCTGATATTTTCTCCAGAATATATTCTTGTTGCTGTCAACACCATGAGAAATTAAGTACAGTGTCTGATTCTGGTCTTTTTTACACTGGTTTGAATCAAGAATGAAGCTGTTAATAGTAATACATAGAGGTATTACTAGGTCTTACTGATAAGCTTACTCTACATATACTTTGTTAAAGATGGAGATTTGAAAGATGATCATGGCCCATATTAAGAAATTTTCTTGCTGATAGCTCATGGATAGAGAGAGGCCATTGGAAGTGAAATGCTGATGTCAAGGAGAGAAATGAATATTTTTCTTCTCACACAGTTGACTTCAATTTACAAATTGGAAGTGGTTAGACTATTGTAATTTAATAGTGGATAATGAATGAAGATGCTGAAGTTGGATAAATAAAATTGTCACATAAACCACCAAAACCAAAAATAAAGAACTGGCAGAATACGATTTGGAAATATCTGTGTTCCCATGGATTTTGCTGCTTTTACAGTGCCAGGTTGCATGACCTCCTCTGACCCCCATTCTCTGCCAGCCGGTTAGTGTCTTGAGCTGTCAACAGACACACTAAAGAGCTTGTCAGATAAGGGCAGCATGTTGAGTTGGAACAGTGTTTGATGGATTTATAAGACCTTGGCTGTTTCACCTGTGCACTTTCTGACTTGTATTATGAATGACATTTTCAAGGCCTTTGGGCAAAATTGCCAGGCATGCCCCTGGAGACCATATTACAATGTCAGAACAATGTCAATTCCAGTTAAATAATTTTTATAGAAAAATAATTAAATTAACATCAAGCTTTTGATGGCATTCCCACAAAAACTCAGAAATCCTCATTTAAGGCTCCCATAGCACTGCAACTTGACCTCCTTTTTTTTTTTTTGTTTTTGTTGACATAATTAAAGAGCAGTATTTTCTTTTCTTTTCTTTTCTTTTCTTTTCTTTTCTTTTCTTTTCTTTTCTTTTCTTTTCTTTTCTTTTCTTTTCTTTTCTTTTCTTTTCTTTTCTTTTCTTTTCTTTTCTTTTCTTTTCTTTTCTTTTCTTTTCTTTTTTTCTTTCTTTTTTTTTAATTTTTGCATGCTGTAGCAGCCTTTCAGTTACAGCCTCCTGGTGTTCTCACAGTCACTATCCTACCTTTAAAATAATGTTTGCCTGAAATTTTTTTATAGTATACATTAGAACTGCATATGTATATTTTAAAAGCTCTGTCCCACCAAGAACACTTTTGATGGTTTTGGATTACCTCAAAGAGATTTTCTTCTATTTTAGCTGCCTAAACCCTGTATTTACAGCTTTATTGACTGAAAATTCAAATTAAAAATAATAAAAAGTCCAACCCAATCTCCTAGCCTGTTTTCTTGTGAAAACAGCCTTGACACATCAATCAATAATATAGCCAGCTTCATGCAAACAAACATCTGGAACCTTTCTCATGTTTCTTTCTGATGATTTTGCAATGATCACACTCCTTTCTTCTCTTCTTTTAAACATACATAGAACAAGCCATGCACGTTTTGTCACTATTCTCTGTGAAGAAAGGACTATAGATTATTTTGGTGAGAGGGGAAATGAGTAGTACTCAGGTCATTCTCAAATATGATAAATCCTGAGGGAATTTCTTTCAAGAAAGATAATGCTGTCTCAGCGTTCTCCAGGCAAGGGAGAGCTCTCAGGTATGCAGAATGCTGCATGTCTAGCTACCTCACATCACAGACCCTTGAACTCTGTGAACCTTGTCAGGGATGCAGGCAGCTGAGAAGGGACATAGGAAGGAACGCGAAAGAATTTTGAAAACTGCTGTCAGACAGCAGATCAAAGGAACTCATTGCAAATTTAAATACCTCTGTGGAATCTTCCAATTTTGATAAATTGGTAAATGCTCACGAGGAACCTTTTCATCTGACTTTTTTGATCATCTCCATTACTTGGCCTGTGTTGGTTTAGACTTCAGCTGCTGCAAATTCTCTGCCAAGCAGCCTACTTCAGCTGAGCCAGCTCTTCTACCGAGGAACAAGTCAGCAGGATTTCAGACCATCCAAAAGAGGATCCCGACAGCAGGAGAGCTGGCATAAAGGAATTGATAATGCCACTGATATCAACTCTAGTTGAGCCCTGAACCACTTTTCTAATTTTTGTCCAGTCAATGATGTTGACATTTTCCAGAGTGGTTACTTAGTGTTGGACAGCTGCAACCAGACTTGGCAAACACCTGTACTTCACCTTACTTACACTTAATTTAATTCTTCTGCCTCAGCTTCCCAAGTATGGAAAATTGAGGAGAATTAAGTTATTATCTTCATAGAGGAGTTGTTATAATTAACCTTTTAAAAATCCTAGATGTAATTAAAGTCCACAGCAAACCTTTCAGCTAAGGACAGATAAGGATATATGAATCTTCTGCAATTTGGTATATGTATTGCTTTTTCTTACTTTCTGTATTTTATTTTTTCCAGTAATAATATCATATCAGTTCAAGTAAGGAAAGGGAATCAGAAGAAATCAGTGCTTGAGAACCATGTGCAATATGATCTTAATAATTACTGCTTATTTTTCACTTCTACAGGATGTGCTTTTCTTCCTACTCTAACTTTATTGACTATATTTTGTCAGTTTACCTTTGGCTTCCATCATCTGAGAAACTGGCCTGATCTAAGCCAGATAGGGCTTCTCTTTTAACATTTATGACCAAAGCAAGTTAGAAATGGTGCTGTAATAGCATTTGCAGAATTTTAGAGTACTTTATGTTATGGTGGCATCTGCATGTTATATTCTTTGCCTGAGACTTTTTTTTCCCTAAAAGAAGCATCTTAAATAGAAATTATATCCTTACCCTTCCCTGTTCCCATTTCTTTGTATAACCTTCAAAAGCAGTGATTCAGAATAACTTAAGAGCCCACAAGTATAAATGAATCTGCCACCCTCCCTCGTCACAGAGGATTCTTTAAAATCTAGACTGTTTTTCAATTTTGGCCTCCATTCATTTAAGCACTTTTGAAAATCAGGCCATGCTTACATGTCACTTAAGGAAACAGATTTTATAATCCCTGTGGAAAAAGCTTGTCCTTAACTTTTCTCAAAAGAACAAACTAGATTTGTCCGCAAACACGTGTTGCATTGAACATCTTTTAGCTGAGTATATTTCTTGGCTTTTCCACAAGAACTGATGATCCAGAACTGTTTGAATCTCTAGTGGGCTAAGTATGATGACTTGTGCTGTTCTTGACAGAATACGAGTTATAAAAAGCCTGTAACTGTGACGCCTGCTGGATGAATTTTGATTAGAGAGTCCATTTGAAACTGTGCTTTGTGCTTCTGAATTGTTTGTTTGACAAGCATATACTCCTTCAAAGCAATAGCTACGATATTTTTTGTAAAAAAGGAGGATGTGTTTTTTCTTTTTGTAGACATTGATTCTGAACCCTCAAGTTCAAATTTTTAATTCAGAGGAACCTTAATTGCAATACTGTGTAAAGTAACAAGGAGGAAGCAAGCACAAAGCTCAGGCTGCTAACACCAATGGATAGTAACAGGAGCAATTCAAGATTTATTACATTTCAGCTTCTTTTGTCTTTAAAGACTTGGTTTTTTGAAGGTAGGGTATGAATAGAAAATTCTTAACTATGCAGAATGTGGAAAATAGGAGGCAAAAATATAAATTTGCTGTTTCCTCTGTAATGTATTTTTCTTAACACACACTAATAGGGGGAATCTACAGACTATTCTAATAGCATAAGTTATGGTCAATATGTTTGTTCTCCTCTCTGTCTTCTTTGCTTGTTTCTGATGGAACGCTGGATCCAGAAGAGTGTAGAAATCATATAATAGAATATGGGATTATTTTTTTTTAATTAAAATTTTAAATGCAAGGCAAGCTTGAAGATTCCATCTCCTGTAGTTTGTTATATGCAAATATTAAAAGCATTCCTCTGTGTCAAATAATAAATAAGTTGCAAATAACTGATAGCAATAGAGTGAGGTTACAAGAGGACCATGCTTCCAAGTATTTGGGGGGTGGGGAGTGTGCAGGTAAAGATTTGCCAAATGACTTTGTTGCCTATAGTAGGTTTCCTTCAAATTATACAAGTATATTTGAAATTAGCCTGCTGTTGGGATGCGTGATTGTCAGTCATATTTTTGTAACACCAGTGTTTTTCATGGAATTATAATTAAGGTTTTGGATTGTCATCGCAGTACAGGCCAAATTTCACATTTAGTCCCTGCAGCACCATTTTACCTCCTGAAGAGTAGCTCTCCTGTCATTCTTCCATTTCATTCCAGTCTGTGCCAGGTAACCATTTGGAGATAATAATCTTTTTTTTTTTCCTGGAGAGTTTCCCACAGGCAGCAGGAAGTCACTAGTCCTCTGAAATGTACTTGTGGCTGCTGCATCATACTTCAGCCAGACCCACACTTTATCCTTGTTGAATACCAAGAACAGTGCAGACTCAGCACCTTTTCTGTCCACTGACTTGAAATTTGTTTGTGAGTTATTTGGAGTAGACATCAACTCAGCTTGTGTAAGGATGCTTCATAAGGGATTCCAGAAGTCTCTGTCACACAAATAAACATATCTCAGGACATGCAGAGGAATTGTAAGAGTCAGTCTTTATTTATTTGCTTAAAAAGCAGACATGATGCTGGGAAAAAAGGTTCTTTTTGGTAGGAAGGGCTTTATGAAGTTCTGTATTCTAGTGTCTGGCTGAAGAAGGAAGTTTCCTTATAGAAGAGAATGGATGAATGTTCCCCGCCCATGCTCCAGGAGTTGTCAGGAAGCACTGAATCTTTGCAGCCACATCTCTTTGAAAATGAACTGCTCCCCATGCAGCGGCTCATGGATCAGTCCTGGCCTTTTCCTGCTGACTGGTAGAGAATCTGCTGTCATGAGTGAGCCTCACTGGTTTCTCCCAGTAAAGAGCTGGGATTATACTGTTGGCCTCAATATAATTAGAAGTAAAATTTTCTTGTATCATGTATTTGTTAAAAGGTAGCTTTTAGGAAAACAGAACCTATTAACTACCTGAATTTAATGATGATTAAATTTGGAAATATAATTGTAATATAACATAATATCAGAATCTAGCAGCAGGATCACTCATATAACAGGCAGTTGTATTATTTTTGGGAATGGGAAATTCTGTGATGAGTCAAATTGCACCTAGTTATATTCATAGTTTTCTTTTCCAATCAGCAGCTGACTTTAAGGCAGAGAATTCCTTGACTGTCTAGAATGCAGACTTTAGCTGGTAACTACTGCAAGCAATTTCCTGTGTGTACCACCCCTCTTAGTGAATATCATTCTATTTTGAGCCTAATTGAAAACTGAAGATAGAAAACTAAGCAATTATTTTTACCTGCAGTACAATATCTAATATTCTGATTTTGTGGCTGTCTGACTACAATGATTAGGAAGGACATTTTCTCAAACTGTTCACAGTACCACAGCAATGTATCAGGAGGATTGTATATCAAGGAAAGGAACTATTATGTTAAAATATGTGCCACTTAAAAACACACGCAATTAAAAAGTAGGATGCTGTTCTGCTATGTTTGGTGCAGTCAATAATTACTTTTTCTTGTCTTTTTCTTTGTAAGGGCTATTAAGGATGTAGTAAACAGCCTTCAAATAGAAAGGCTTTAATAGAAGAGATCTGCAACAACAGAGATAACACCTCTGCAGCAAAGGCATTCTGTGTTTAGAACTGTACTTCCATGTTAAGTCCAAGATGCTGTGGTTATTTTTGCTGGTAGAGAAATGGGATATACATGTGTAGTTGCTGATGACTCTTTAGCTGAAAAAAACTACTCTGTGGGATAAACTCTTGTCTCTTAA
>VYZT01008558.1:0-10875 GCA_013400735.1 Pomatostomus ruficeps
CACCAGCACCGGCACCGGCACCGCCCGGGAGCACACAGAGGTAACCGCGCCGGGGCTGGGGCCCAGGGAACCGGGCCGGGCCCGCACGGTGACGGGAATGGGCCCGGGGAACGGGGATGCAACCCGGGGAACGGGAACCGGCCCCAGGGAATGAGGAAAGGGACGGGCCCCGGGGAATGGGGACCGGGCTGAGCCGACGGCGGCAGGGACAAGCTCTGGGTTACAGGGATGGGGATGAGCACACGGTGACAGGAACAAGCTCTGGATTACAGGGATGGGGATGAGCACACGGTGACAGGGACAAGCTCTGGGTTACAGGGATGAGGATGAGCCCACGGTGACAGGGACAAGCTCTGGGTTACAGGGATGGGGATGAGCACACGGTGACAGGGATGGGCCGAGGGTCATGAGGATGAGTCCCAGGAAAGAGGGATGTGCCCACAGTGACAGGGATGGGGTGCAGGTAATGGGGACAAGCCCCAGCTGATGGGGACAAGCCTCGGATAACAGGGACATGCCAGCGGTGACCAATGGGGACAGCTAATGGGAATGTGCCAAGGGTGAACAGGGATGTGCCCAGGGTGACAGGGACAAGCCGCAGGTGACAGAGATGTGCCCAAAGCGATGGGAAAGTGCTCCAGATGACCCTGTGGCCAATGGGATGTGCTGTTGGCTTTCGGGAGCTGTGCTTGTTCCTGTCCCCAGGGAAGAGGGGGAGCAGGACACCCGGCCCGAGTGTTTCAGCCATGTTGGGCCCTACTGGGGTGGTGTGGGACGGTGCCACCTGTCCCGCTCCCATGAGGGGTCACTGCTCACCTGGCTGCCGGGATGGATCAAGGGAATCTGCCCCTGGTCTGGGCAGGAACAGCTGAGCCTCCCTGAGATGCCTGGGAATGTCCATAGGAGCTCCGGACCCCCAGGGATCTCCTGGGGCTCAGGGAGGGGCTCAGTGGAGACCTCCAGGCAGAGCCTCCTGTGCTTCCAGGTGCCAGCGGCGGGCAAGGGTGAGGCGGCCCCTGTGACAGAGCAGGAGCTGGGAAATGTGGATCCCACCAGCCGGGAGCTCCGTGGGATCGCCGGGAAGGGGAATTACGAGGCCATGGTCCCTCTCGGTGAGGATCACTCAGATCATGTCAGAGGCATCGTCATCCCTGGGCTGATCCAGCTTCCGAGCCCACCCCACGTGGAATGTGGGGGCATTCCAGGTGACATGTCCTGCAGCCGGGTGTTCCCGCACCGTGTTTTCCTGGGATGTGGGCTGTACATGGATCACCCTGCAGGGATTTGCTGCAGAGATTCCTGCATTTTAACACACATTAATTTTGGGCTGAAATTTTATAGTTTGAGTATCCAACAGGCACTTCCTGGGATAAGGAAAAATCACGTGCCTGGTTTGGCTGCCAGCAGCCTGGGATTCCTGGGATTCCAGGATCTCCCTTTGGCTGTGCCAGCAGTTCATCCCATTGCTCCCTCCTGCCCAGGCTCTGAGGATGCTGCTTCCAAACCTGCGCTGCTGCCACCAGCCGAGGACAGGGAGGATCCAGGGACCCATGCCCTGCCGGAGAAGGGAGCGGTGCCAGGACAGCTTGGTGACAGTGAGTGACAGCAAGGGGGCTGGGGATGGGCAGTGACAACCCGCCTGGACTGCGCAGGGTTCGTAAGGATGGAAAACGGGAAAACCTGGGGCAAGGCTCAGTGAGGGGGCTCTGGGGCTGGGTACCTGTGGGTGGATTTAAAAGCTGTGTGGATGTGGCACCTGGGGACACGGGTCAGTGGTGGCCTTGGCAGTGCTTGGTTGATGATTGGACTCGATGACCTTGGAGGGCTTTCCAAACCTCAATAATTCCATGATTCCATGACATCCCTGAGGTCCAACAAGCTGCCTGGGCAACCCCCTTCACCTCATTCCTCCTGGGAAATCCTTCCTGCTCCCTTTTGTTCTTTGCCAGTTCCTCTCACCAACATGCAGGGGGGAAGCTCCTGCTCCGGAACTGCAGGAATGGGAGAACTTCCCGGGAATGAACCGCTGTCTCTCCACAGGTGAGATGGTCGTGATCAAGATGGAAGAGCAGCAGCCGCAGGAGGACGGTGCCGAGCTCCTGGCACTGCCGATGGCGCCTGCGGTGAGGCTGGACGAGGAGCTTCCCCTCAGCCAGGAGCAGCCGGTTTCCTGGGAGAACCACGGCGTGGCTGGGCCAAAGGCGGCCGGAGCGGGCTTGGGGGAGTTCTGCCTGGGGGAATTCAAGCCGGTGGTGGTGCCGGTGGAGGCTCACCCCGCCCCGGGCCTGCCCTTCCCCACGGAGCACACGCTGGGCACGGGCACAGAGCAGCCGTTCGCCCTCGCCCAGGGGATGCCGCTGGGAGAAGACCCCGCAGCCGAGGTGGCCTCGCCGCAGCCCGGCTGGGAGCAGCAGAGCCCCCAGGACGATCCCCGGGCGCTGCCGCCGGGCTGGAAGAGCGTCCGGCTGACGCGGAACCTCCTGGCGCGGCAGCAGAGCCGGGCGAGGAAGAGCAACGGCTCCTTCATCTGCACGTCCTGCGGGAAAAGCCTGGCGCACCACGCCGCGCTGCTGCGGCACCAGCGCCTGCACACCGGCGAGCGGCCCTTCCAGTGCCCGGCCTGTGGGAAAACCTTCAACGAGAAGTCCAACCTCAACAAGCACTACCGCATCCACACCGGGGAGCGGCCGTACCGCTGCCCCGCCTGCGGCAAGGGCTTCGTGCAGAAGCACCACCTGCAGAAGCACCAGCGCATCCACGGGCCGCAGCTCCGCAGCGCCTGGCCGGGCCGGCCGGCGCGGGCCAGCGCCGCCGGGGAGCGGCTCTACCGCTGCATCGAGTGCGCCGAGAGCTTCCCGCAGAAAGCGTCGCTGGAGGAGCACCAGCGCCGGCACACCCAGCAGCGCCCCTTCCAGTGCCACAGCTGCGCCAAGAGCTTCCGGCACCGGCAGTCGCTGAACCACCACCAGAAGGTGCACGCCGTGGCCACCTCTCCGGCCGGCAGCTTGCCGGGACACGAGCCGGAGCTGGAGCCCTGCGAGGCTCTGAGCCGGGACAATCGGTAGCCAGAGGGCTGGAGGAGGGAAGGGACAGTGGGACACGCCGGGCGCTTGTGGCACCGCCGGGAGTTTGTCCGCGATGCTGGGGGACTTGTGGCACCACCCGTGTCTCCAGCATGAGGAGCAGGAGGTGGCTCTGTGCTGGGCCGGCTGGGAATGGCTCAGGGTGGGGTGGGACTGGCCACGAGGCAGCAGAGGACGGTCAGTGGCCGGAGCCGAGCCGGGTGGTGCCGCTGCCCCGTGGATTCAGCAGAGGAGCAGCTGTGTCAGAGCCATGGAATGGTGGAACTCGGGCTGTTTGGACACCACCAGCGTGCAGGGAGGTGGCCTGGGAGCGGTCAGTGGCTGTGGGGGCGGGGTGGCAGGAGCAGCCGGGGAGAGAATCAGATAAAAGCCTGAGCTGACGTGGTCTCCTGTTGTGCTCCGGGCTGGGGGCCGACATCTCTGGCTCAGCAGGGATGGGGCCATCAGGGGAGGAATGCAGAGCTGCCTGCTGGGAATGTGGAGCAGTCCCACAGGAATCCCTATGGGATTCTCTGTAGGATCTGGGCACTATGGGGCTCCCTGGCAGTGCTGAGGGACACATCCCACCCATCCCCTGCCCCTCCCTGCTCCCTCCGCCGCTCATCATTCCTGGCTGGGGTTCCACAACCCTCCCAGTGGCTCGGGGACTCTGGAGCTGCCGGCAGTGACTCCCACAACCCTCCCAGTGAGAGCCGTCCTGGCTGATCCCAGTTCAGTGCCCGCCAAGCAGCCGGACATAGAGACAAATACTTTATTGATTCCACAGCCTGAGAAAGGGATCGGGAATGTCATAGGAAACGCTGGTCCTGCTCACATCAGATTCAGAAATGTCTGGGTGGGGCTCTTGGCCCTTCCGCTGGCCTGGGGGGATTCACCCAGCAACAACACCAGCTCAGCCATGCCCCTGGGATCAACTGGGGAGCCCTGGGATCGCTGCCTGGGCAGGGATAGCAGGGATAACCAGCCTGGCTTGCTGCCAGATCCATGATCACCACAGGGCCATAAGGCATCAACCGCCCCCATGTCCTGCTGGGGACACAGAGTGACCCGTCTGCCACTGTCCGGGAGTGCTCCACACTGCAATCCCGGGGACAGGAATTGTGGGAGGAGGAGTGGGGTGTGTTATGTGTATCCCTACGGAGCAGCTCGGATGCTGCTGTCCGTCCCATGGAGCAGGAGGTGGCTGAGGATCACACCTGGACGTGGCACAGGTGTTCCCTCAGCTCCCAAAGCTTCCCACAGCAGCACCGTCACACCTTGGGAGTGACCGGAATGAAACACGGGAAAAGCCTGCCAGTGCTCACTGCTCAGAGAGGGACAGAGACCTGGGGATATCAAATAATTACATCAAACAACTCAAAGAAAATGAAACAAAAAAAACCCTGGAAAGCTAAATTCAAGAGTCCCAACAACGGAGCTGCTTGTTGTGTCCGTGTGGTGATGGCTCCGGGTGGGATAAACACCGGGCTCTGGTCATGGATGCTGCTCTGGTGGCTCCGGGGGACACCGGAGCAGCGCCAGGCCTGCATTCTGCTGGCTGCCTCCGGGCAGGTCCCGCTCTCCCTGACTGAGGTAGCTGCAGAACTGTTTTCCCGTAGGATTCGTATGGGGGGATTTTGGGCAAAAGGGGATGAGCTGTGGTTGGGAGAGCGGGAGTTTCCTCCAGAGCCGAGGGGCTGCGGATCCACAAGGATCAGGGGTGCTGCTGCAGCGTGGGGCTGGCTGACCCGTCTAGTATTCCCAAAATGACTCTGCACCCACGCAGGATGGTCCCGAGGGTGCCTGTGGCCTCCCTGACGGAACTGCCGGGACCCCGGGAATGAGCCAGCACAGAATATTGGGGCTTGGTTTGTCCTACGGATCTTCCAGCACAAAGCTCCGGCGTTCCCAACCTGCTGGAGGGGGAGTTGGATGATCTCCTCCCCAGGGTGGGATCTCGGAGATGTCACGCTCACTTCATCCCGTGTTTTGGTGAGGAAGCTTCATCCATGGAGCCAAGGGCTCCTTGGGAATGCTGCCAGCTCCATTCCCTTCTCCCTGTCCTCTTCCCGAATGCAAGGGGTCAGTTCCAACACCAAGGAGCGTGAAAAGCTCCGCTCCTGTTCGGTCAGGGTTCACCTGGTCATCTCCCAGGAATGTCAGCTTGGGAAAATCCCAAGCATCAGCCAACAGAAACAAGTCAGTGGAATGGCGAAGCATTTTTGGATCACTGGAGGCTCCCGCAATTCGCTCTCTGTCGTGGTCTCCAAGCTTCCCATTCTTTCTACAACCCAGGAAGCTCCTAGAATGCAGCAGATTCCCAATCCCGGTGTCCCGCCAGGTGCAAACCCAACAAACTCACCGCTTCTCTGCAGGGACACACACAGTTCCGAGCTGTCCTGTGGTCATTTCTCCGTCGTCTCTGAAACCACTGCCCTCGCTCCCAGCTGCACCACGGGCTGCACAGCTTTCCCGACGCACTCAGGGAGCAGGGAGCCTTTCCCCCGGAGTTCCAGTGGTGTCGCTCCCAACAGGAGCCCGTCGGCTGGGCTCCCTTTTGCAGCCTCAGCGCTCCCGTTCCCTTGGGAAAGGTTCCCCTGGGCCTCGGGAGCCCTGTGCTGCAGGGATGCCGGGATGGCAGCGGAGGGCTGGGCGTTGGCCTCGCCCCGGAGCGCGGCCAGGGCGCGCTCGTGGATCTTCTCGTGGCGCAGGAGGTGATTGCGGCGTGTGAAGCACTTCTTGCAGGAGCTGCAGCCGTAGGGCCGGTCCCGCGCGTGCGTCTGCAGGTGCCGCTGCAGCGACATGGGGCACGACAGGAACTTCTTGCAGTAGGGGCATTTCGGCCTGGCAATCGGCGGCCGCGCCATCCCGGAGCCGGACAGGCCCTCTCTGTCCGGCTCCTCCTTGGGCCGGCCCAGCCAGGCCCCGCCGGTGTGGCCACCGCCACCCGGCCCGTGGCTGCGGCGGCACAGGTCCCTGCGCGGGCGGATGCGCAGCTCGGGGTGGACGTTGCCCCAGACCTTGGCCCCGAAGGCCCTGTCCTTGATGTGGATGCTGCGGTGCAGGTCCAGGTGCCGTCGGTCGCTGAAGCCGATCTCGCACACGGGGCACTCGTAGGGCCCCTCCTTGGCGTGGCTGCGCTGGTGGATGATGAGGTTGATCTTGAGGCGGAAGCGCTTCCCGCACTCCGTGCAGGGGTGGCACCATTCCCGCACGTACCCGCGCCGGCAGTTGCCCATCAGGAGGTTGCTGGCCTCGCACCGGTTCGGCTTCTTCTTGCTCTTGCCTTTCACCAGCTCGTTTTTGGGGCATTTCTGGATCTCTGAGCCTGGAGAGGGTGTGGATTCCTCTGCCAGCAGCTCAAGCTCCTCTTCCTTCACCTCGATGCCCTCAGGAGACGCCCCTTCGGGTGGCGTTTCATCTTCCATGGATGAGGTTTCCTCTGGAACAGAGCACCAGGAATGGCTGAGGGAGCTGGGAATGCCCAGCCTGGAGCAAAGGAGGCTCCGGGGGCCCTTCTGGCTCTGCACAACTCCCTGACAGGAGCGGGCAGCCAGGGGGAAAATCGGGATTTGCTCCCAGGGAACAGGGACAGGAGCACAGGGAATGGCCTCAGGCTGGACCAGGGGAGGCTCAGGGTGGATATTGGGAAAATTCCTTCCCAAAAGGCTGCCCAGCCCTGGCACAGCTGCCCAGGACAGGGGTGAAGTCCCCCTCCCCGGAGGGATTTAAAAACCCTGTGGATGTGGCACTTGGGGACATGGGTCAGTGCTGGCCTTGGTAGTGCTGGGGAACAGTTGAACTCAACTATCTGAGTTTTCCCTCAACAATTCCGTGATTCCTGCTCCCAGGACAAACCCAGGTCATGGATAAAAGAACTGACCAGGCTTCCAGCAGTAACAGAGCTCCAGCAACACAACGGAGCCACCTCTAAACCCACAAGATGTTGCAGCAAAAAATAAAAGGAAGCCCTGGAACTTCCTTTTCCCTCCCTATTTCAAGCCCCTCAGCTCTGGAAGCTGCTTCCCACCCGGCAGGGGCCCCGTGTCCCCGGCACAGGGTGACTCACCAGTGTCAGGCTCTGCCGGGTCCTCCTCCATCTCCGCGTCCTCCTCCGTCCCTGTCTCCAGCCGATGGTCCCCCAGGGACATCACGTTCATCACCATGATGGGGAGCTCTGTTGCAGGGAACAGGGATTTGAAGGACCCATGGAGAGCTCCCAACTCCCCGCTCTGGCGTTATGAACCGGGGATTGCTGGGAACGCGTGGAAGAGCCGGAGAAAGCTGCGGCTCAAGATCCAGGATGTGGATCAGGTACCAGGAGAATTCCTCCTGGAAAGGGCTGTCCAGCCCCTGTTCCTGGTGGGATTTAAAAGCCACGTGGATGTGGCACCTGGGGACACGGGGCCTTGGCAGTGCTGGGGGACGCTTGGACTTGGTGATCTCTGAGGGCTTTTCCAAGCCCAGCAATTCCATGGAAAGGCTGGGAGGTTCGGGAGGAACAGGAGTGAAGCCACACCGGGACCAGAAGCAGAGGGAGGGCTGTGAGGAAGGACACTGAAGTGCCACCACCTCTCAGAGCAGCCTCTCCATCTCCACCGGCTGCAATCCTGTGTCCAGGCCCCCGACCCCCTTCCGTTGTCCCGTGACAATCCCAAGGCTCCCACTCCTCCCGGGCAACGCCTCTCCAAGCAGCAGGGCCTGGACACCACCCGAGCCCCAAAGAGCTGGGGAAGGGGAAGCGCATCCTCCCTGGCACCCCTGAACTCACCTGGAACAGCTTCCATGGGCACAGGATCCTCTCCCAAAGCCTTTTCCTGCTGCTCCGTCTCTTCCGGTGTCTGCAGGGGATTCTGATTGTTGGGGACACCTGTCTGGAGGGGCTTCTGACTGTCCCCAGTCTGTGTCCATGGGGGGTTCTGGCTGTCCCCAGTCTGTGTCTGAGATGGTGTCTCGCTGTCCCCACTCCATGTCTGTGGGGGTTTCGGGCTGTCCCCACTCTGTGTCCAAGGGGGTGTCTGACTGTCCCCACTCCGTGTCCGTGGGGACTTCGGGCTGTTCCCACTCCGTGTCCTTGGAGACTTTAAGCTGTTCCCAATCTGTGTTTGTGGGGACTTTGGGCTGTTCCCACTCCGTGTGTGTGGGGACTTCGGGCTGTTCCCACTCCGTGTCCATGGGAGTTCCTGGCTGTCCCCCGTCTGTATCTGTGGGGATTTTGGGCTGTTCCCACTCCGTGTCCATGGGAGTTCCTGGCTGTCCCCAGTCTGTATCTGTGGGGATTTTGGGCTGTTCCCACTCCGTGTCCATGGGGTTTTCTGACCGTCCCCCACCTGTGTCCATGAGGGCCCCGGACCCTTGTTGTCGCTGGGCTCTTCATCCCTCTCCATGCAGGACCAGCCTTTGGACTTGGACATGGCACCGTCTGCTCCTGGGGCAGAGAACAGGGCCTTTGTTAGGATTCGGCTGTGCCTTTATCCTGCCAGATTCCCAAAGTGAATCCCTTGGGAATTCACTTGTCCCCTCTCCCAGCAGAGACACAAACACCTCATCCCTGCTCCAACCCCAGCGGCAGAGCCGCTCCCTTGGCCCCGAGCAGGATCCACAGTGGAGAGAAGCTCCCAGGAACAGGACATGAATCCCAAAGGAGATGTCCCTCTGTGTCCCTTTTCCTCTCCTCCAATCCAACCCCTGAACTCCCACCTGAGCTCCAGGTGAGCTTTCCAAGGAGCAGCACCCGCCCAGCTTCTCCTGGGGTGCCTTTAACCTTCCCAGCTCCTCAATCCTTCACGAAACAGCCCTCGACCACGGCTCTTCCCCCATCTCTGCTGCTCCTCGCTCTGTCTGTCCTTCCTAGCACCTCCCACCGTCCTGCCCAGCCCTCCTGCCCTAAATCCACATCCCAAGGCTCCCCACACTCCTCTGTTCCCCCAGGACATGCAGAGCAGCTCCAGCCTCCTCCTGCCACCTCAGCTCCCAGCTCCTCCCTTCCCAGCACGGTTCCTCTCCCTCAGAGCAGGCAGGAATGTCTCTAGAAGCCCCGGTCCTACAGGAGGCCTTTCCCACTGCTCCAGACCCTCCTGCAGGCTTTGCCTGCTTTTCTCCATGGGATTCACCTGAGCAATCACAACCATTCCTCTGGGAATGACGGCTCACGGTGCTCCGGGGTGGTTCAGTCCATGGAGTGAGCCTTTCCTTCCTAACAAAGGCGAGATCTGCAGGAGCAGCCACCTTCTCCCGGCACCCACCTGGGGCAGCTTCCGTGGGGCTTCCATCTCCTGAAGCCTCCTCTGCCCCGTCCATCTCTTCCGGGGCCTGGGGGGGCTCCTGGCCGGCCCTGGTCTGCGTCCATGGGGACTCCTGAGCCTCTTTGTCACTGAGCTCTTCGTCCCTCTCGATCCGGGAGAGGATGTCGGGCTTGGACACGGCGTAGTCTGGGTGTGGGGCAGAGGACAGGGGTTGTTTAGGATTTGGCTGTGCCTTTATCCTGGCACATTCCAAGAGTGACCCTTGTCCCCTATCCCAGCTGCGGCAGAGACACAAACACCTCGTCCCTGCTCCAAACATGTCCTTGGCCCCGAGGCAGGATCCACCCCACGCAGCAGAACGTGAGCTAAAATCCCACAGGGAAAAGCTTTGGCTGGAACCTTTCCCTCTAGTGGAGGTCAGGGACACCTCCCACTATCCCAAGTTGCTTCATCCAGCCTGGCTTTGGTCACTTCCAGGGATGTGGGCAACCTGTGCCAGGCTCTCACCACCCTCACAGCCCTCCAAACCCAGGCTGTTCCACGATTCCATGCGCTACGGCCCCCCAGGCCTTACCCAGGGACACCAGGGTCTCGTAGTTGCCCCTCATCACGGCCCTGTACAGATCCTTCTGCCAGCGCTCCAGCATCTCCCACTCCAGCTCGTTGAAATACACGGAGATGTCATCGAAGGTGAGCGGCACCTGGAACCACAGGGAACTCCCCTGGAACCACGCGTGGCTGGGGACACGTCCAGCCCCACTTTGGGCACGCACTCGGCCCCCAACCCTTCCGCCGTCCCCCGGATCCCTGGGAAGCGGCCGCCGCTACCTTGGGGATCTCCCCCCGGGAGCCGGGGGGCAGGCGCAGGATCCAGAAGTTCCTGTTCTTGAGGAGGTTCTCCAGGTTGTGCAGGCGCTGCTGCAGCTGCCCGTAGCCCTGCAGGAGGGTGCTCAGGGCGGCCAGGCCGCTGCCCAGCTCCCCGACCAGGTTCTCGCAGGCCAGCAGCCGCCGCTCCGCGCGCTCCGTACGGCTCCGCAGCTCCTGCAGCTCCGACGGGGCCATGCCCGGCACCGCCTTCTGCCGCAGGCTGCCCGACACCTGCGGGGGGTTCAGGGGTTGGGGGCTTGGCCCAAGGGTGCTCAGGGGATGGGGACCCGCTCAGAACCCTCCAGTAGCCCAAATTCCGCAGGGATCTGGCTGCCGCCCCCTTGTCCCCCTGTCCCCACCTTCCCAAGGACCAGAGGGAGACCCCCTGAATGGGAACCCCCAGGACCAGCACCTTTGGGGGTTCCCCAGTTCCACCTCTCCCAGGACCAGCATTTCTGGGAGATCCCTTCATCCCTGTGAACTGGCATCCCTGGGGCATCCCCGCACCCTCCTGCACTGTCACCCCTCGGGGTCACCCTCCCTCCCCACCTCCCCATCATCCCCAGGACCCTGGCGGCCCCCTGGGCTCCCAGTCCCCCCTCCTCTGTGGGACCCCCGCCCCTATATGAACCAGGAGACCCCTGGGGAGCCTGCCTGTCCCCCCCGAGCTGTCCCCCTCTCCCTTCCCTGACCCCGAGGAA
>VYZT01008576.1:0-12886 GCA_013400735.1 Pomatostomus ruficeps
AAAAAAAAAAATGGGAATTGCACAAATTCAAGTAGTGTTTAAGAAGGTTATGACACATTTAAACCTGAAGTGGGTACAAATCAAAAATAGTTCACTATATATTCTGTCAACATTTTTCAATGCTTTCAAAGATTTATTTTTCTCTCTTTCTTTTAATCATTGCAGAGTTCATTCTATGCTGAGTGTTCCTAAGTTGTAGTGAACAGGTTAGCAGAGAACAGGTTAACGTCTGGAAGAGCAGTAAGCAAACAGTGTTTTTGTCATAGTGGTCCAAAACAACCTGCCTTCAAATACTGGTATACTAGATGAAGAGCCAATAAAGGTTATTTAACAACAGTTTCTCAGTATAGCAAGGCAGATAAAAGTTGATCTATACATAAGTTGTAAAATATATTCAGAATAAAATATGTGACAAGAAGAATCAAATGAGGGAAGAATTAGAATAGTGGTAAATACTTAAAATATTATTCAAAGATGAAATCTTGAACAAGGATCAAACCAAAAGCCACAATAGGATTTTTTAAACTTTATTTTATTTTTATTTGTTGACCTTCTTTCAGAAAGCAGGTTTAAGGACTTTCATAGCTGACCTCATATTCCATGCAATGAAGAAAATACAATTACATAACACTGTGCTAACAAATTTAACAAAATTTTACTTATACCTGTTTTATGATTACTGACCTGCTAAGTAATTTATTAATAACTAAAATTTTAATGCATCTGCTGTATTTAGCTTTTGATCAATGCCAGGTCTTGTAACAGTCTTGACTCAGGAAGGCAGAGAAATTGATCTGCAAACAACCTCTTAACTAAGCCTCTGATAAGATTTATTTATTAACAGTAGAAACTTTTGCCACAGTTGTCATTATTAATTATCAGATCTTGTTAGATAGTCTGTGTTGTCATCTGGGACTCACCTTTTCTGATCTTGCTTGTCTTGAATGACACTTAATTCATTGATCATTCCTTGCATTGTTTAAATATGTTCTATTTGAATCTCTTTATAATTATTATTAGAGTTTCGTCTTAGCCTCTTTTTATATTCTTTCTCAGTACATGATCTCATTAACAGTCATTATGACAAGTTTTGGTCTCAGATAACATTTTCATTCAGGAAATACATAATTTTATTGTTTTGTTTTAATTTTCCTTGACTTCCTTATTCTGCTTTGACTCTGAGAACAACTGTTTGATGTGTAAAACTAACAAATGTTAATATTTTCATCTGCAGTGTGTCCCAAAGAGATCTCACAGTTGTTGACCCCGATATGAGTGATGTCTAAAACCAAATGTCATCCCTAATGCTGAGCTGATGACATGTGGATTTCTCCCAAGAAAAGCACCTTTCTCCAGTATCGCTCAAGGAAAGATCTGATACTTGGAGCTGATTGACAAGGAGAATTTTTTTTGACCAGGATATTTCACCAATCTTCTACAAAATATAAAATCATTAGAAGTAAATTATATGCTTATCTGAAATCCTTTTCAGCATTTTCATTTTGTAGGAAGAAATTCAAGAAGATATCAATATTGTCATTATTTGAACTTTTTCATAAATTTGTGTTATTAGGAGAAAACAATAGCAGCATTTCATTTGGAATGGACTAGTAATGTTGAAGTAAGTCAAAAATATCACTTTAGGCAGAGAACTTGAAGAAAAAAATGTTACTTATATTCACACAGTACACATTAAAAACAATCCCATGTAAAATGACAGATTTTGGAAAACATAAGGGACCATGGCCAGGTGACTCTTTTATTCTTATTACAATAACACATAGACTCAGACTTGCTGATCTAGGTACTGGAGAAATAAATCAAAATATTTAGTCTCAAAGATCCAGACATTATTTGGTTTGAACATCTTTTATCCCACTTTCAACATCATTCCCAGGCTTTCACAGACTGATTGACTAAACATCTATATCAACAGTCTTCATATAGTAGGATGTTTTCCAGTGTTAATGTTAAACAGATGAAGGATATGAATGCATCCTGGGCAGTGCCCAATGTTCTATCATTATCAGTAATACACTTAGACATTGCAGTGACGTCTTCAGTAGGATATAGAGAGGATCCAAAGAATTCATAATGACAAATACAGAAGCAATCATATTAATCCAGAAAAGCCAAAATGTTTTTTCCATCTACCTTTTTCATTTCCAAACACTCACGTATGTGTGTCTCTTTGACACTGTTGCTGCTTTATTGGTTATTGTGACCAGATAACCCAAGCACCAAGTGCCCCTGGCAGTCCACTGGAGCTGTGGTATCACTTATGACTCTCAGCTATCGGGGACTGAGTTGCCATATGGGCATATTGCTTGTCATATCTCCTACTGCCTCAATAAAACTTTGATTTATAACGTATTGTCAGACTCCATTACTGTTTGGCCCGTGACCTCAGATCATCTTTTTTTTGGTGCTATTTCTCTCATCTGCTCTCATTGTGAATATTTTCCATTCAATTTCTTTTATGTCCCTGCACTCAGAAAAACTGCAGTTTGCATGTCTTTCCCTTTTTTCACTGAAATGACTCACCACTTTTTAAAGTTTAGACTTTGAGTTAAGATTTTTTTAAGTGGTTTTGAAATTGCAAACATAAAAATGCACAATCAATGAAAAGGACAAACTTATGCTGGGATGTAAAACTGAAGCAGTATCCCTTGTGAATCACAACTAGAAATAGAAAATAAACAACTACATGAAAAAACTCAACAACTAAACCATTCACAATAGGAAAAGAAATTCAATAAATAAGTCAGTCCAGGTAAAATTGAAATAGACAATCAGACATAAAAGAATGAAAGAGATTTTTCAGGACACTGCAATAACAGCAACCAACTTTTAAATAAAGTGCAACAGAGAACAAGTGAAATTATTTATCCCTTCTTGACTCCCAAATGGGCTGTATTTTCAAACGAAAATAAAATATAAAACCCCAAGAAAGACTGCATTACACCCTAATTCAAAGTTAATCTGAATCCTCAAATTACTTTTCATCAAATTACACAAACCAGATCAAATTTAACAAAGCATATTTCTTGTATTAAAAGAACAAATTGACTCATTCGCCTTCTTTTCTTAAAGCTTTATAAAATAAAGTATTATTATAACCCTCCTCCCCCAAATTCTCATATAGATAGATGTTATTCTTGTGAAAATATGCTCCAGGTCTTTCATTGTGAGGACTAGCACAATGTCCAAAGCAGCCATAAGCTTCTTGTAACTTTTACAGGCAATTAAGTCTCCAGCCTTCGTTTTGCTTCCTCTGCTCTTTATACAAAGAATGACATGTCCTGTTTTGCTAAATTATAGCTTGTCAGCATGCTTTATAACAGCAAAGAATGCTTGAAAGACAGACAAAATACACAGGCTTAGCTTGCCTTAACAGATTCAAGTCCCCTTTTTTATTACTATATATACACATGAGAATAATTATGATTATTTTAAAAGTTAACTGATGCTTTGGTTGAATGTGTTCTTGGTACAAAACACCATGAAAGAACAGTCACTTGAATTCTTGAGAGTTTTTTCACAGCAATTGTACAGTACACTCTGATGGGAAAAGTTTTGCGCTTTGGTTCTAATATATCATAATTTGTCTTATTTCTAGATAATAAAATATTTTACATTGTAAATACAGACATATTATGTTATACTAATGTTTTCCCAGTGTTTCCAAAAACCATTTAGATAATCTACTTTGTGTCTTGCAGCAAAAAGATATTGATTTGAAACGTGTGGAGAACTCCAGAAAGGCTGATCCTCAATGTTTTCTTAATTCCTGTTTGCATAAAAGAAAAAAAAATTGTTATCTTTGTGTAAATATGACAGAAAGATCAATAAGTAAATTAAAGTATGGCAGTTTTGAAGCTGAATGTCTCAATTTTGCCAGGGTATTCTGACTGGTATGCCTCACCAATAATCTGTGCTCTCTTCTGATTAATCAGATCATAACAAAACCAAACTAGCTTTTTAAAAATGGTCTTTTTTTTGATTAAAATATCTATTTTTTTTGGAATTTAGGCAAGATAAAATCAGGGTTAGTGTAGCAGGAAATGAAGCAATAACTGCCTGCATGCTATAGAGCTAGGAATATGGAAGATAGAATATTTGTTTTTACTTTTAGAGTAACAGGCTTTTAATATTATGCTGTTGGCAGCCACTTCAGATAATTTAACATTTCCAGATGTTGAGAAGGCATTTTAAGTGCCCTCTAAGAATAAAATGTGAAGGGGTTTTTTTGCAGCATTCTTTCATTTTATTAATATTTTTGTAACACAGTTTCAACTAAGTGATTTTGATAGTTAAACCTTATGGTTTGTCACTAGATACAGTTTCATCTATAAAAACCTTCTATTGATTTGAGATCAATCCCTGATATTTGATTTTACTCTAATTTCAGAGTTATTCAACCTTGTCAAATTTTTCAAGTTTGCATTTGAAAAAAATGTTTCTGGATACTGACCATTAAAAAAAACCAAAACGTTTCTCTGAGTTATGAGCAGAAAGATTTTTGTTCACAGAAGTTTAGCAATTAAAAAAAAAAAGTGGGTTTTTTTGTTTTGTTTTGAAACAGAAGCAGATTCTTAAGTTCTCTTAAAAGATAGGTACAATTTTATCAGTGAGAAGTCTCTATACTCAGTTGTCATGGGCTTCCTTGTCCTTTAGGTGCCTGCTCTGGTACTGTGTAATTGGGATAAAAAAGAATAAGGTTGCTTAGCAATAAAACCCTAAACTGTCAAAAAGCGTTCAGTTTCAAAGCATCAGTTCCTAGAACAAACTTCTTTTTGACTCTCAACAAAAGACCAGATGATGAGTGGATGGATGAAAAGGCAGAAAGCAAAGACCTGTGGGTGGAATCTCTTAATGAAAGCATTAAAAAATCTCCCTAGGTACTTCCAAGATATTTTCAAGATTGTCAAGTATTTTTTCTCATTAATCAATTGATAGGTCTGTAAATTTTTTGAATGTTTTTCTCTCCCTAGTATAACTAGGACTTCATTTCACCACAACTGAAGAGTATTAGTGGCTCGTTTTTTTGTGGTCTAAACTTTTAATGTCTACAAATCGTCCCCTACCCCTTTCTCATGCTAATTTATTTTCGATATACTGTCTGAAGTTTCTTTACCTTTTCTGAAATACAGACTCCAGCCTAGTCATATAACCAATATACATTACATTAGTAGATTGTATGTGCAGGATTTCCTTTCTCTTTATATATTGATGACAGATAAAAATACTGATTATTTTGTACCTGTTACTAATGTGTACATACAGATCCACATAAAAAAACAACTGACTGAAATCTCAATTAATTTGCCCATATAATACAAAAAATTATTTGTTTACAGAACAAGAAGGCATAAATATTTCATTGCAAATGAAACTCTTTGAAAATTTTTGTCTCATGACACATACTAGAAGATGGTGAAACAATGCGAATTTTGTGGTCTTGAATCTTAAATTTTCTAAATTTTGCAAAATTCAAACCACGTATCATAGCTGCAATTTGTTTAGAGGAATGTTCAAGCTAGTGAGAAGTCATTCTCTCATAGAATCCTTCTGGACAAAATGTCCAGAACATGTCTGGATAAACATATCATATTATGGGTGAGCAACTTGCTCATGGGTTGGGCACAAAGGGTCATAGTGAATGGGGTGACATCAGACTGGTGACCTGTCACTCGTGGGGTTCTGCAGAGCTCCATCCTTGGCCCTGAGCTCTTTAACATCTTAAAAAAGGAATTGGACACAGGACTGGAAGGGATACTGAGCAAGTTCACAGATGATACAAAACTGGGATGAGTTGTTGACTCCTTTGAAGGCAGGGAGGCCCTGCAGAGAGACCTTGACAAATTAGAGGGCTGGGCAACCACCAACCACATAAATTTCTACAAGGAAAAGTGACAGATTTGGTACCAGGGATGGGACAACCCTGGATGTAGGTACAGACTGGGGAATGAGATGCTGGAAAGCCACAAAAAGAGACCTGGGGGTCCTGGTCAATGGAAAGTTACATATGAGTCAGCAGTGCCCTGGCAGCCAGGAGGGTCAAGTGTGTCCTGGGGAGCATCAGGGACAGCATCGGCAGCTGGGCAAGGGAGGGGATTGTCCCACTCTGCTCCACACTGGGGTGGCTTCACCTCAAGTGCTGGGGGCAGTTTTGGGCACCACAATATAAGAAAGATATAAAGCTGTCAGAGAGCATCTGAAGGAGACCAATGAAAATGATGAAGGGCCTTGAGGGGAAATCATATGAGGAGTGGCTGAGGTCACTTGATCTGTTCACTCTGGAGAAGAGGAGAATGAGGGGAAACCTCATTGCAGTCTACGCCTTCCTCACAAGGGGAAGAGGAGGGGCATGCACTGATGTCTTCTCTGTGGTGGCCAGTGACAGGACTTGAGGGAATGGCCTGAAGTTGTGTCACGAGAGGTTTAGGTTGGATNACGCCTTCCTCACAAGGGGAAGAGGAGGGGCATGCACTGATGTCTTCTCTGTGGTGGCCAGTGACAGGACTTGAGGGAATGGCCTGAAGTTGTGTCACGAGAGGTTTAGGTTGGATATTAGAAAAGGATTCTTCACCCAGAGGGTGGCTGAGCACTGAAACAGGCTCCTCAGGGAAGCGGTCACAGCACCAAATGTGACAGAGTTCGAGAAGCTTTTGGACAATACTCTCAGGCATATGGTGTGACTCTTGAGAATGGTGCTGTGCAGGCACAGGAGTTGGACTCGATGATCCTTGCACGTCCCTTCCAACCTAGGATATTCTGTGATTCTGTCAGACCTACTTGAATTTTAAATCCACCTGTGATTTCCAGCCCAAGAAAGAAAGAAAACAGTCAGTAATAGTGGAAAACACTAATGAGTTTTGAGGAAGCAGATTAGAACACAAAACCAGATTTCATGTTTACTGAGAATCTCATGCAGTGAAGTTACTGTTGAGATTATAGTCGGATTTTAAATAACATCCCATTCTTGCATGATTTCATAAAATTCTTTCTTCTTGTCTTCTGCAGTGCATATAGTCAGAAAAACATGGTTTATTTATGTAAAACATTCAGGTGTTAATTTCTGAAGGGAATGAAGGGAAATAGTGCAGAAAACCCCCATGACTCTTAATCTACCAGCTCTTTCAAAACCATACAGATGAAAAACCAGAGAAGTGTTGGGTGCTTTCAACAAAGAATGTGGTACTTCAACCTGTATAGTCTAAAGGTAGAGGGTTTTATTATTTAGAGAAACTTTCAAGGACTTCTCTAAGCCCAATTTGTGTTCTTAGTCTTGGTTACGGAGGTAAAAAGCATTACTTTAAAGAAAAAGTTTTAAATGTAATCCTAGAACATCTGACTTTAGAAATGTCAACTTAAGACTTTAACCTCATGACTTCAGAACTCGAAGCAAGTAGGTACTGAACTGTCACTAAGAGTGTAAATATAGGAAAGAAGGCACTAAAAATCCAGGATAAGAACTCTTGCCAACCACACGCTTTCTTGAATTATACATTAAAACAGCTTATATTATAAGAGTATCATCTTGTGAGTAGCAAGGTTGAGAAAACTACAGAGTAAAGCATGTCACTTCTGGCACCTAAGTTGCAAATGAGATGACAGTCATAAATTGATTTCAGGAAAAAAGGACTGAAGTTGCTATCTGTTCACTCGTTAAAATTCCTTCCACTTTAATAATCAGGATTACCTGATATTCTGAGACCTAAAAGAGGTAACACCCTTTTAGAAAATTGCATCAGGAATTTAAGCAAATCTAACATGTATAGTGAAAGTAACAATGTGTAACTAGAATATGAAGTTAAAATTGCTTCTCTGCTTAACCTTTCTCAAAATATGAAATAGTCCAATTTTCTTTGAGGTTAGTAAAGCATTGCACAAATTCAGTAGTTCTTTCAGTTATTCAGAGTGAGAGTACTAATTAGCAATTTCTAGGAAAAATATGTCCTGAATCAATTTTACTCCTATACTCAATTTCAAAACAAAGTACTCCACATTTTATCATTATTCTGAACAGACAAGGATAGTTGGAATCATCAGTCTTCCCTTTCCAGGGATTGCTTCTGTAATGGAATTTCTCTGCCTGCTTTTTCTCTTCTGCACATACACTGCACACAAATATTATACCAAAAAGATAATGATTTTTAACAGAAGAAAAATTATTGCACCTTATTGCTTATGAGGACTATGATGGACAAAAATGCTGTACATAGTTTGCAAATACAAATAATAAAAAGCTGGAAATATTTAGTGGGATGATTTTACACTGGCAGAAAAGGAAGTGCTACCCCTGTGTTCAAAAATCTGGTAAAATGCATGAACAAAACTAAATAATTCTATGCACAAGTTTGTTAATCAAAACAAACTCACATAAGATATTTTACAATATTTTGCTGGTTATAAGTATCTTATGCTATCATTGCTAAAAGCGTAAGAGTAATAATGTTTTTAAATATATTAATTTCCTTGAATTAATTGACTCTTTTTAGATAATTATATGGGATTTTAAAAATAAAAGTAATCAATATAACTCAATGAACCTCTGAATTCATAGGTGTTCACAAGATACATGCAAATAAAATTAACTAACATTATCAGGGCAATGAGGAAGACAGAGGCATTGTGATCTACTTTACTTTTACTTTAATTGGAACTTTTAAGTGTCATCTAAACACAGAAAAGAAGACATCACTACTGAAACACCAAATCTAATGTGGTATCATAGTGATTATAAATTATTACTTTTATTTTCCTCTAGCAAATGACAGAAGAAGGAGGTATGAGCATTGTCAGAAATAAGTCAGTAAGTTTGCAGGTAAGAGCTAACTGGGGATGTTGATCTGCTGGAGGATAGGAAAGCTCTAGGGAGGACTGGATCAATGGACCACAGCCAATCATATGAGGTTCAGCAAGGTAAAGGGCTGGGTCCTGAACTTCGGCCACAGCAGCCCCATCCAGCACTATGGGCTGGGGCAGAGTGGCTGGAAAGGTGTCTGTTGGAAAAGGAGCTGGGGGTGCTGATCAACAGCCAGCTGAACAAAAGCCAGCTGTGCCCAGATGGCCAAGAAGACCAATGGCATCCTGGCCTGGATCAAAAATGATGCGGCCAGCAGGACCAGGTAAATGATTGTCCCCCTGTACTTGACACTGGTGGGGCCACACCTTAAATCCTGTGTTCAGGATTTTGGGCTCCTCAGCACAACACAGTCATTGAAGTGCCGTAACAAGTTCAGAGAAGGGTAACAGAGCTGGGGAAAGGTCTGGAGCACAGGTCTTACAAGGAGCAGCTGAGGAAACTGAAGTTGTTTAGCCTGGAGAAAAGAAGGCTCAGGAGGGACTTTATCTCCTCTACAACACCTGAAAGTAAGTTCTAGTGAGGTGGCAATTGGTCTCTTCTCCCCAGTAGCATGAGAAAGGACAAGATAGAATGGCCTCAAATTGGGCCAGGGGAGGGAAAATTTCCTTATTGAAAGAGTAGTCAAGCATTGGAACAGGCTGTCCAGGGAACTGGTCAAGTCACAAGCCCTGAAGGTATCTAAAAGTGTGTGTGCCGATGTGGCACTTAGGGACACAGTTTAGTCGCAGGCTTGGTAGTGCTAGTTTAATGGTTGGAGCTGATGATCTTACAGGGAAGAAATAGTAAAATATTTCCATCACCACTCTCCTGAGAGAGTAGAAAGGAGAACAATAAAGTAGAATTTATCAGATGTTATTAGATAAAAAAAGGCTGAAATTCACATGTAATGCCAGTATATTATGTTGTCTTTAAAACAAAACACATAGTTCCCATCTTTACATCTAAATTAACCTGGTACGTGCTGGGTGGGCTTTTATTGGTATTGCAAAATGCTTTGTTGTTTTTCTAGGGTTAATATCAGCTATTTCTTGGTCTAACATAAGTAGCACATCTTGTAAGCATGGGATTTTTCCACAGACTTTTTCATCTCATTTACTTTGCAGAAACTAGATTCTAGTCCATGGCTTTTGAAGATAAAAGAGATTTAACTTACTTAGGTTAGCATTGATTTTAAACCACTCCTGCATCAAACCATTGTCTCTCGTATTATTGTTGCTGTAGAAAATCAATAAATGTATTCAGCAGTTATGTTTATTATATTTGTTATATTTATCCTTAGAAATTACTAAAAAAAACTTTTGCACCTACAAAATATCATGGGATTACTTTAATGCTACAAAGGTGTAACAAATGTTAAGAGGTGTTTATGATACTCCTAGCACCGGTCACACTGATATTTAAATTCACTGAAACATACTGAAGTAATATAACTTGTTTGTTTCAGCAGAATGAGTTTTGTCAAATATTAAGATTTTCCAGGTTTATATTTTAATGGTTAAATTTCAACAAGAGTTCGATGAAACTAGTCAACAATATAAATTAATCTTTTGTAGTAGGCTAAATTACTTCAGAAAAACGTGATATACCTGCAAACCTGACTCACAACTGTTCACCTCCTCCAGAAATTGCATAGCTTGCCAGGCCATAGTGCACCCTACAAATTAATTTTGACTTTGATAGTAGGATACACAAAGTATTTAGAGACATGATAATTATCAAGATACTAAAGGAAAGACATGATGGGAGACCTTGAAAGAATCTAAGCTGTAGTGCTAAAATATATGAAAGCCACATGTACAAAATAGGGAGACCTAAATGAGCTATTATCACTCAGAAAGGAAGTCTTAAAATTACTGTAGGTAATGGTCCGAAAACATCTCCTGAAGTTACTATTTCATGTAATAGATGCATTCTGATGGATCACATAATAGGATTCTGAGAAAATCAAGGAAGATTGATAAGAGATATGGAATAATTTCCCAGCAAATGAGACTGAAATAGTAGGACAAAGTAGAAGATGAAGGCTACTACAGCAGTGAATTAAAAAAAAGAGCAATCTACCATAAATTAATAGATTTTGAATATTCATAATTTTCTGCAGTAGTTGAATTAGAGTGTACTCAGTGAAATATTTAACAGAAAGCTTCAAAGCTTGCAAAACAAGTATTCTTCACATGCTCATGAATTGTAGAAGTCTGTCACAGGATGTTATACAGACCAGAAGGATAAATGAGTTCCAGATTGTTTGTTCAAATTCATGAAAACGAATATAATCTGCAGAATGAAAGGGTTTGTTTGGGTATTATCTCAATTTCAGCACACTGTTGAAACACATGACATCAACCTAATATGCTTTCTCAAGAAACTGGTGATCCCTATAATAGCAGAGATGGAGGAGGGACTTCTGTTTAAACAAGATTTGTTAAGCTCTTCCTAATAATAAAATTAGAAATCAAGGTAATTTTTTTCATGTACGTATGTAAAGTATTGGAAGCTGCAAGAGAGTGTTTGGTTATTATTTTGCTGATTGATGAAACTGCCTTTAATTTTAAGCTACACTGGACATGGAATAGGAGAAGAAGAGTACAAGGTAAGGGGGGAGAAGAAAGGGAGGGATTGCAGTACAGAGGTAGAGGTAGATCATTCAACATTGGAAATATATCTATAAAAGACAAAAAGAATTGCAGAGATGAAAATAGTGAAAATTGTATATTATCTCAGGTCTGACTTCTAGAAATACTATTCTGACTGTTGACTCATTAGAAAAGAGATATTCCATGGTATATTATTACTTTCTGCTTGTTATTTTACTATGCTTTCCTTCCATCTATATTCTCTTTAGGTTTTCTGCCTGAGACCAGTTTTCCTGTCAATACTAATGATCTTCCTGAATTGTTTCTTTCAAGATAGAGTTTAATCATATGCAACCAAAAATTTTAGCTGCAATTCTATCCATTTACAAAGAATCTAAAAAAGCTTTTTTCTGATCATGGAAAGGGAAAACAATGAGAGGCAGTTTTTCTCATTTGAAAGCTGAAACATTATTTCAGCCAGTGCTCGCCCCCTACCTCCCCACCCCCAAAAGATTTTTGGCTTTCTACCAAAGCTACAGCCCTGATAATTTTTGGGATGTCCTCTGCCTTTCTGTTCAGGCATTTTTCTGGTGCTCTTCACAGAGCTAGCATTGATGGCAACAATACCAGACTCTGGGCTGGAAATACATTTCTGTGAAAAATTATTGACCTATCTTTACCAAGCAATACTGCATACTTTCTGCGGTTTATTCTAAGGTAGAACTATACATTACATCAGAGACTATCATTCCTTACTGTCAAAGTTTTCCCATTAAAAGAGCAAGGGCCCATGCATCCAATAGCTTAATAGTTAGTATTTTAGCCATCCAGCTTAAATACTGTTGATTTGTTTCATTCAAAGGGGGTTTTTTTGAAAGAAGCACAATTATACACATTTCCTGTTAGTGTCCTAACATTCAAGTAGAAAGTGTAACTTTTCGTTTTTCCATTTACTTGAACATTTAGTCATTCAATATGCCACAGAGAAAAAAAGTATTCTTAGAACACGCTGATATCCTTATCCTGGTATAGGAAGACCTGCAGACTTCAGTTAATCAATCCCTAGAATCTAAGGAGACATGAAATGAAAACAATGCATATTCACGAAAGTGTTATTTTGAGTGATTGATATTTTTCAAAGGAACAAATAGAGCATTTAAGTGCAGCTTTATCTTAGATTGTTCTCCCATTTGTCATAAACTGTATGAAGATGCTTTCCTTGAAGTTTAATTTGCAGAATTTTGTATATATGGATATATATGTTGTAAGCAAGGAGTGCAGGATATAACCACCAGTGAACTCATATAAATATGTAGCTGGCTTAATGTTAATGACTGCTCTGTTGTATTCGCATCTGGATACAACAATTTGCATAGCTAATCTTATGTAGATAAATTAAGGGCTTGTAGTTTTCTTATTTCTATTGATGCCTTAATTGCTG
>VYZT01008578.1:185-19803 GCA_013400735.1 Pomatostomus ruficeps
TCAATTCTTTTAAGCTGCCCTCTTCTCCTCTTCTCTTTGATATTTCAAGTCCTCTGTACCCAAATTCTCTATGACTGTCTTGATGTGCCCTCAACAATGTTCTCAAGAACGATGTCTCAAGAGTAATGGTGAGTTAAAATGAACCACAATGTAGAAACACTTTTAAAACTTGTTATTTCTTTTGAGGTTAAAAATACTTGTGTTCTTTTAATCCACACATATGTAACAGAGCTTTTTATTAAATATTTTTTTTTTTTTAAGGAAAGGAAATTGCTTTGTCCTATAAGGAACAGAGGAATATGAAGAATAAAAACCCTTCGCTGAATATGTTTTACACACATAGACTTAATAGATAAAGCATGTTTGACAAGTTACACAAAACAGCCGCAAAAGCTCGCCATTTGTATCTTCAGGTGTTTAAATGTTTATACCTTCCTGTGTCAGTCACAGAGGCCTTTGTCTAATTACTTTGACTGAATTCACTGGCCCACACAAACTCACCTTCCTTTATTTGCAGCTCCCACACTGTCTTTCTTTTCTACAGTAGATTGGGGGACCTTGAGAAGTGGCCCACCAGGGTAGAAATAGCTTTGCCAGGGTTTAGTGACAACTTTCCCACTGCTTCTCCACTTCCCTCAAAAGTTTTCATTATCCATATTACTTTCAAAAATTAGAAGGGTCGAAGTATTTCTTTTGCCAAGACAAATATGTTTTCTCCTTGGTTGATAGGAAGAGAGAGATAACCAAACTCAGAAGAAGAGCTGTCATCAAATCCATTTCTTACAGAGCCATAGTAGTACTTCTGTTTCCTCTAGGTTCATGTTTGTTCTGCTCATGATCCACTTTTACACAGAAGATCCAGTGGAAAGCATGCTTAAAATAACAAGAGCTTCCCAGAGGTTTTTAATTAAACATAATCGAAGAACTGACCATACAGAGAAACACTGAAAGTTTCAGTTTCATTCTTGCAAGGATTATAGCAAGATATCCAGCCAGCTTCCTTTCATTTGCTTACAAGTTGCATATAATTCAAGAACATAATCTATTCTTGACTGGGTCTCTCCATGTCATTTTTATTTGGAATGCTCTGTTTTACTAGAAATGGGGCAATTTGTTTCAATTCACAAAACCATGAGAATGAGATTTCCATTGTATCATCTGTAGTTGAATGACACTTGTGTTTCTCCAGGGAAGTCAATCTGTTGTGAAGGACATTGAGTGCTGTGCTGAGGGAAAATCCTTTGCCTTCAAGGCAGTGTGAACAACTTGAGCCAGTCCATGGAATTCATAATACACAAGCAAACAGACAATGAAATGAAGGGCATTCAGCTGAAACCACAGACCAGATGCTTCCATGGTACACACTCACTATGGTTCACTTAATTCTGTCAAAAGCCTGTATGGCGGCAGAGAGACAGACATGCAAGTGCATAGGTTCCTATGCACCTTTTTCTCTTTTTCCCAAGGCCGTGAGAAGGCTTTCATTGGCAAATACAGGAATCTCCTTCCAATCATCCCTGGACTTTCATGTTTTTGGAATCTCTTAAATGCAGCTCATTTTTGCAAGGTATTTTGAGCTCACTAGATAAGCTCTCTGGCTTGCAAAAACATGACAAGTTTCAAAACAGAGACTTTACTAGTTTGTCTTCTCTTCTGGACATTAAGAGAAAAGCTATTGCATTTAGCAAGCAATAACATGCTGTAAACTGAATTATATCTCAAATACAACCGTAACCTAAAAAAGGTGGAGAAAGGGAGACATTTATTACTAGTTGGGAAAACATAATTTCATAATAAATATATTCTACTTATTACAACATCCCTCATAAAGGCAAAGGTTCCTGTAGAAAAGGATATTGTAGCTCCTTATTGTTTGAAGAACAATTAATCCTCATTCTAATGAAGCATTATGTCATGGTATTCAACAAGTTTCTGATGTATCATTGTAATTACAGAGTGATTAAAACTTCATTGCCTTATAGAAGACTGATTTTTCTGTAATAGTAACTGAAGGGAAAGCCATTCTTGCCACATCATTACAGCTCCAGTTCTTCCCATGGAAAGCTGAGAATACTCTGCAAGAACCTTCTTCAGGTTCCTAAAGACACATCAGAGTCCTCAGAGCCAGAAAACCTGGCCCCAAAAACTGTGAACTAACTGTTGACTTGAAACCAAACCTCATAACTGCAGGTATCAATGCAGACACCAGAGCAAGGGTAAGGAAGCTCCATATTACACGTTACTCCTCCTTCTTGCACTACTTCTGCGTTATTTAAGTTGATGGGATTCTACTGCAATGCATAACCACTTTAGCCTTCTCTGGGAAGGCACAAAGTGAATAGTAAAGACTTATATTGAATTTAAACCACTGTAGGCAGTGGTTTATTGTTTCAGAGTTACAGTTTCAAAGACCTTTTAAAATTATGTACCCTGTCCACCTTTACATCTAATAACATTACAGTCCGCCCACATACCCCTAGGACCAATGAATTCTGTTTGGTTAAGAATATATCTTCCAGACAGTTTTGATGTGAAGAGACACAGAGAGCTCTTTTTACTCATGGTAATTTGTTCCAGTAGTCAGTCTCTTGCCAGAATTTTTGTGTGCACACTCATTTTCCCTCTTTAAATTTGTTGGCCTTTATCTTTCAGCCACTAGCTCTGTCTTTACCTTTTCCCTCGCTCCACTAAATACATTTCAGAACCCATTTTTTCCCCTCTGTGTTTATATACTACACTGCACGTGTTCCCTAGACACTTTTCTGATAAACCAAAATCTTTCATCTCTCTCCCAGCGTGCATTTCTGACTGCTCTTCAATTCAGTAACAGTTTTGTGTTTACTTTCTAGACCATCAATAAAAGTGCTGAACAGGCAGATCTGGACTGAGTACTGGCACTTTCACAGCTTCCTTCAAAAAGCATTTGCTCAGTAGTGGTCCCCCTTGTTGGGGATTTTGGTATCTGACAGTTTACCAGTTCACAGGTCACATATAACTGCACTTCTAAGGCCCTATATAATTTGCCACCTGGTTCCAAGTCACTCCACATATCTCCCACTATTGCCCACTCTTAGCAATAGCTGTCAAATTTCATAAATTTGTTTTCGTAAGTCTGCTGTTGCCTGACAAGTCCAGCTCTCATGCATTCTCTTTGGGTCTCCTAGAAAAGAAGAAATTCCCTCTGTGCACTGCCAACTCTGTAAATGTCAGCTTACAGAATATGTATTCCAGCATTTAATTCTTCACCAAAAGGAACCTGTTTCGGTTGTTGTATTACTTTGTCCCAGACTGAAGTCACACTAAACATTTTATACTTACACGTCACCTTGCTTGACCTTTAAGAACAGCCAGAACAACCTTATCTTTTTCAGACAAACTGAGATAAAAGCACAGCTTATTGTTTACACCTTTTTTTTCTCCATGCACAGAAAAAACTCAGATCTCTTGCAGCTTTCACAGAGGCACCCTTGACTTCAAGCAGCCAAGATCTATGTGTTTGGCTCTGTCTCATTAAGGATCTGGTGCCTGATAAATATGGAAGGCAGAAATAATTTTCTCACTTTTTTGTTTCAGCAACAAGCAGCAACAGCCTCATGTCTTCAAGACTTAACATTCTCATCCCAAGAGAGTAAAGAGGAAAAGGAAGAGCTCCAGAATTTCAGCAGGACATGAAAAATAAGCAGGTATCCTGCAGCCCAAGCTTCAATGGTTTTATTTATGCATCACTTACATGCAAACTCCCTTTGGGAACAGAGGGCTACAAGAGGCCGAGAGTGGGAAGCAGGAGTATTTTCTCTGAGCACAGCACCCGTTCTCAGCCTTCAGATGTGTGGCAGGAGATCTGAGCAAGAGGCCAAGAACCAGAAAGAGAAGAAACAGGAGAGGGCTTGATATTTTAAACAAAAATCTCTCTTCAGGCCGCATAGGACCTTGCAGAGTGCTTAAGGAACAGTATAGAGCTGTCAGCATCCTCCCATTCACTCCTCAGCAGGTTTTCTTTTCTGCAACTATGCACTTAGCTACTAACTACAAGGCTACCAAAAACAGAGAAACAGTGAAAGCTTTCAGAACCTGGGTGTAAAAATCTCCACAAACAAAAGGTTTCACCACTCACTCAAGCTGTCACATTAAAGCAAAGAACATATTCCCCAGTTAGAAGGGCTGTATCTGAGAGGGGGGAACTCTAAATGTATATCTGTTCAGAAGCAGTTAGCGTTAGATTCTTTCTGGCAAATTAGATAGCCCAGTAGCCAAATGCCTCAAAATAAATTAAAACTGATGCCAGTTTCTTTAAGAGAATGTTGCTGTTTTGGGGATTTTTGTCCCCTTGTCCTCTGCAATTTTTGGCTTGCCTTTTTTGCTTTGCCAAATTTTATTTCATTATATTTTTTGGACCACCCCAGACAACATTTTTCTGCTTCATGTGGACACCCTCCAGATTTTTGTAGATGTTTATTGTCCTAACCCTGCCTGTGAGCCTATACTTAGTTGAGAATCATCGATTCTCATTTGGAACATCTCTGATGCCTGCACTATCTGTTATTTTCTAATTTCAACATCAAACTATCTCTCATTTTAGATAGCTACAGAATGTGCTCCCATCCAAAACACCAAACACACATAACTGTCTGTATTTCTAAACTCTTTGTATCATCAGGAAAAAATTTGCTGTAATTAAGAGTCTAAAACAAACATATCCCACTGAGGGCCTTTAAATTTTATGGCCCATCCAGCCTTGTGTCCTGCACTGTGTAATTCATGAAGTGCTGTGTTAGCAGGACCATGGAAGTCTACATTTGGCATGGGTAGATATTCCATTCGCTCTTCCAACTAATTTATAATCTGCACAGTATTTTAAGTCTCAGACAGATGACTGTGAAATATCCATGCACATACTGATCATCTCTCCAGTCTAATAATTTGAGCTGGAACCTGCTGCAGTTATGACATTTCACAAGGAAATAGTTGAATGCCTTATCCTCAATCTTTCTGTATATGAGAGATCTCAGTAGAGAAGTTCTGCATAAGCAGAAAGAATAAGGTTGTAACCTTATTATATGGAGCTAAAGGGAAGGTACTGAGTAACACATTCTGTTTTAAAGCCTTTTATGCTTGAGAAATTATTTTTAATGTCCATGACCAAATTATAACTTTGTTATAACCAAATTCAGTGAAAATTGGGTGGGTTTCTCATTATTTGATTAGAAGATATGCTAAAGATTATTTTTTTCCTCAACAAATTCAAGCCTTTTTTCTTGCTGACTGATGCAGAGGGATGGTTTGGCTGGCAAAAATAATGCTTTAAAGAAAAACTAAAATCTAGGTCCAAGTCTCACCTGCTGTGATATGGAACAGAACACCTGACTAATGAGCTAAGTACTCCACTTCTTGTGTGCACTCTTCTGCAGGTATAAACAAGAATATGTTTTGGGCCCTAGGCACAGAAACCTAAATTCAAGCTGGGTTTTCTTAGAGCTTAGTGTCACAACCCCCAAAACAGGCAAATGAAACAAACAAAAAAAGAAACCTAAACCAAACAAACAGCAACCCAGCACCAAAGCAATAACCCAAAACTCAAGTCCTTTCAGAGGAAACGTGGCCAGGAGAAAGAAGGGAATTTTTCTTCATTCTGCACAGTTGGTGGGATGCCGAGATGTGAGTATAAAGGCTAAGGAGCATCTGCAGCCTCTAAGCAGCATAGTAGCCAGAATAAAAAGAAAAAATATTTTCATCAGTCCAACTCCTTCCCAGTAAAAGAACTGAAGGTGTCATTTGCCCTCTGTCTCCTTCACCCCACTCTTACCCACCCAAAATGCCTTATAAAGCATTGTCACCCACTGACAAGCAGGCTGGAAATTATATAGGCCAGGAATAAGAAAGTAATCCGAACTAAGGTGTTTGCTGTCAGGTGGCTGAGCCTGACATGCACCCTCCAGTAACACAGATCTCCATTGCCCTGTGTTGGCAAGTACCCACTTGCCTCTTGACCCAATCCAAGACCTTTGGAGGACCAAACACTTTCGGAAATCCAGCAGGATGAGGTTGGAGGGAGATTTAGGAAAGAAAAACACTTGTGCTTCTAGTAATTTCTTTCTCTCACACTGGTAAATGGTAGCCAATGGAGCATCCATCATCTCTCTTCACAGACAGAAAGGTTTCTGTCCCAAAAGGACAATCTTCCCAGATGGCCCCTTGCATGTATCAAAGAAATACAAGTCATGGAAACACCAAGCAAAGAACTCCAGGGAAATGGGTGAACGCCCGGAAGCAGAAGACAAATATATGGGCTTAATACTGCAAAAGTAATATCAATTAAATTCTACTGCTGATCAAAATGATAATTTATGGTCTGTGTCTGATTTTCCTAGTTGTTTTTGGGGCCTCCAAACTCTGGCAGTAACCTATCAATGGAAAATTGGGTCAGGATATCTTTCATAGCAGCACTGCACAGCATCACAGCTCTACTCATCTTTCCTAAACAGATTTAAATAAAGATCAACACAGGGGAAGGCAAAGGTAAGACACAATTAATCCCAGATCCTCAACACTATTTTATGATTTTACATCTGTCATCTCCTTTCTTCCAGGCCAACTCCATGTCTGAGTTCCTCAAATTTGGATGCTTCTGCCACCTGCACAAAGTGCTGGTGTTAGTACAGACAAGCCCGTATATTACAAGAACATGAGCAAATATTAACAGGAATTCAACAAAATACTAATATTTTTGTGGAGCAGCTTGAGATAATACAGACATACACTAGCTCATATCAAACAGGAGTTGATATGAGCTACTCATATCAACAGGCCTTTAGGTGAGCCTGCTACAACTTAAAGGTTACAAGTGTGTTACTATTCAATCATAAGAGTACTAGGAGTACTTTGTATGGTCTGTGAGGAACCATGGAGATACACAGGATTCACAGGGGCACAGAGCAGAGTATGTGTATGAAGAACGAGTCAACCTATGTGTTTTAAAATGTAAGGAGCAGAAAAATATGCAGAGCACAGGGAATTAGGCACATGAACTCATCCTAAACAAAAATGGGAGCTATGTACTCACTAAGGATTACATCTGAAAAACAGCAAAACGCAATGAATCCCTAAGTGGCCAGATAACATTCAGAGGAGAGGACACATTAACTCTGTAATATAATATATGAACTGCAGCATTGCCATTGTCTTAGGGGACAACATTTCATAAGACATTGATACTTTTTTTTAAATCTCTTGTAGGAGCAAAACACTCTTCCACACTCTCTCTCTATTTCTATTAAAAGAAGTTGTTGCATATAGATATTATTTTTTTTGCCCAGGAGCAGCACCTTGTCCAAGGAGACTCTACCCCTAATGCAGCCCAGAAGATTTTTGACGTTGACATGGCTTTTGACAGAATGACACCTCCAAAAAAAAAAAAAAAAGAAAGACAAAGACTGTTTCTTGAATCCAATTATTTTGGACACTTTTCAGAGAAAACTATTAAGTTATTCAGATCCCCTTAGGTGGCTTTGAAAAATACCCCTTTTTTTTTTTTTAATCTGCCATGGGAATGAACAGAAGCACTACCCTGTTGCATATGAGCCTCAGCAATTAAGCAATGGCTCCCTACTCTGTTAGTATAGTTCCTTTCTTCCAGAGTAATACAACTGAGGACAAGAACACAAGCATTATAACAAACTCAACTAGAAAAAGAAAGAAGCAAACAAATGAAAACCCCCAACAAAACAACAAAACCCAAGCATTACAAAAACTAAAATGAACAAAAGGAAAAAAACCAAAACAACAGACAAAAAAAATATTTTCCAAAGGTAGTACTTTTAATATGTAAAAAAGCACTGATGTAAAAAATCCATCGGGTCTGATATTATATTTGATTAAACAGGTAAAAGGAAAGCAAGCAAGGGTTTTTGCTAACCATAGCTTCCAATTCCCCACCTGAGCTCTCCACCTGTCATTGAAGTTCACTACAGCAAACACAGAGGCACACACAGGTATGCGTATTGTAAAACACAGCCTTATACCCTTCACTGGAAAGGATAGAGGGGTTTGCTCAGCAATTGGGAATAGATTCCTGAAGACACGACAAGAGCCAGCCTAAGCAAAGTGTTTTAAATCAACGCACAGAAAATAATTACATTTCTATTTTGGTTAAGCACTTGAGCATGTGCCTATCTCTAAGTGGTGACATAAAAGCTTTGTTGAATAGAGATGAGCCTTCTTGCATTCTGAGGATGAGACACACACTTAAATTCTTGTCTGAATCAGCATCTACTTGAACAAATATAATCTCCTGAATTTCCTCTTATTATTTACACACAGAAGACTTGCAAGGACAAAAGCATACTGATAGCTGATAAATCCACTCTCTCCACCACATCAGTGGGGCTTTTTGCCCTTGGGATTAACTTTCTTTCCTTTCTGAGCCCATGTGTACTCAAGAAATACAGATATGCACTTCAGGGAACTTCTTGGAAGAAAAATAAGTGCCATAAGATGTTTCAGAAATTAGCCACAGTGGGCCACTGTACCAATGATATGTCCTGAAAATGAGGAAACTATGGCTACACTATCAGTGAAGGACCCATTTACAGAAACAAGAGATCCCATGTACATCAACCCAGACTAGTTAGCATTAAAAATCAGTGAATTAAAAATGGAATGCTTGTAAAATGTAATTATTTAAAGACAACCAGTAGCAATCAGCTGGTAAAGGAAAGTGGGGAGTACTGCTCCTCTCCAAGTCCATCTCACCTCTGAGACAAGAACTCTTAAACTTTTACAGATAAATGATCACCATCTAAGATAATAGGTGGCGTCTCTACAGACCACCACTCTATACTGTAGTACAGCATAAACTTCTCCTGTAAGTTGTCTGTTGCAGAGAAAAACAAACTAAACCTCAAATACTAGAGGTCTTAGAATATTAGAACTAAAATATTCTGCAAATTGTACTTGTTTTACATTAAAAAAATCTGAATAACAAATATTCCACATCCACACATGGTCATTCTATACCAGCCATCACCTGGACACAGGAAAAATTCCCAAACAAGAGGATTAACCATTGCTTAGAGTGAGATGTCACCATCTTGTTGTATACAGGTTTAAAAGTGAAATTTAGTAATCTAAGTGTAATGGTTGTAAACATGTCCTTTTGCAAGCCTAAAAAACCATAAGTCTATTCACCCTACAGAAGCAAAAAAAATGCAAATTATAGTTAAAATAGCTGAAGATGATTTAAAACAACTAGGAGATGTACCCAAAAGTCACAATCCATCTGTTCTGAATGAAAATCACATGGACTAAAAGTCACTTTTAGAGAGACAAGAGAAATCTGTCAATACACACACTCTTACAAAGAAGATGACAGCATTGTAACAGTGAATATGAATTAAAAGCTTGAAAGAACAAAAATTTTATTCAGCAAATAATAGACATAAAAGTAACTCTCTGACTATCACTCAAAGATTTTTTTAAGCACAACAAGAACACAAACAATCTCAGTAATAGTGCCTATGGATTGCAAGTTATGTATGATAATACAAAAAAGGGCAGAAGTATTAAACATTTTTCTCCTGAAATTTGTGAAGGAATAGTGAAAAGTATTTGCATCCTTTAAAGATAACAAAATACTTCTGCATCATCTTCAGTTATTGTTGAAACGTAAATGCCAGTTTAACATTTCAAAAATAAAGTGCTCAGGAAAGCAAAACAAAAGAAGCTGCAAAAGGTATGCAGTCATACAAAAAAGAGCTTGCTGAGAAGTAACCTGAACCATTGAAGCAGATTTTCAGTAGCTTCTGGAGGCCTAAAAAGTTTAGCAGTACAAGAAAATAAAGCAGTGATGGAACAATACTTCACAAAGGCAAATGGGCTGACTGGTTTAATATCAACAATCAGTAGATCTGGCACCATCCCAACAAAATAATGAAATGACTAATTTATGGCACTATTAGGTATTAAAAGGAATGCAATGTAATCAAAGACAATGAACATGGGCTTATGAATTCTAAATCTTGCTTTCAAATGAGCTTTTGCTGATAGGAGGGTAAACTTGTTAATGTAATAGATTTCTGTAAAGTATTAGATTTGACCTTAATTAATGAATTATAATTATGCAAGATCGGCATGGCATGCATTACACAAATTCAAACCTCCCAAAGTAATAGACCTTAAAATGTTGTTTTAAATGTGAAGCCACAGTTGAACAGCAGCATTTCTGACGATGTGTTCTGAGACCTAACATACTTCCTTGATATTAAATCAACTGCTCAGGAGAGGAGAGAAGCATCCCAGATTCTAGGCAATAAATTTACAGATAAACAGAGAATGGACAGGAACCCATTTGGATCATCCAAAAGAGTTTTTAAACATTCCCCTCTCATCAAACATAAAATCATGCATCTTCTAAAAACACAGACTTCTGGGCCAGGTATTAAGACACAACCACACAACCTCTATTTCCAGGTTTATCATCTGAAGTCCTTTGCTGCATAGTTCTAGACATCTAAGTATCCCAGGAAATGTTTTCATGAGACTTGCTGTGAAAGGAGATGATTCACAGGATCAATTCTGAAATACAGGGGAAAGACCCAAGCCCAATGTGCCCATGTAATGAGCATTATATAAAAGTTCAGATCTAATGTGCATTTACCAAAGAAGAATGTGTAAATATACTACTGTATAAAAAATAGCCTAAAGAATGACTGAAGACTTGGAAAACATGCTGTATAATGAACAGTCAAAGAAGCTTGGACTATTTAACTAACAGGGAGAATGTTAAAGTTTGTTTCAACTCTATATCGACATACACACAGAACAGAAATTTGACAGAAGACATTTCAATTTAGTAGACAAAAAATTATGAAATTCACAGCACCTTAAAGCTTTCTCTGACTATGTTCAGACTAGAATGAGAAATGTATTTAGGGAAAAATGAAGATAACTGAAGAGTTAGTTCAAATAGCATAGAAACAAAAAAGACCAAATGTTATGCTTTTTCTAATGATGTTTCTTTCCTACAGACAGTTTATGCAGTGTGAACATTAAAAAACAAACCAAAACCACCACCCCCAACAAACTTAGCCAAACTACACCTTCGATCCCATTGAGGCCCTTTCACTTATGTGTTATATTTCTAGTGTGTGGGTTTGGAACACAAAAGACATTTTTTATTTTTTGTTTATTTGAGTTTTTTTTGTTTGAATGACAAATGTCAATTAAATATTTTTCTAATACAAGTTTTTGCTGCACTTCACAAAATCCAGAGAAAGAAGCAGATTCAGGCCAAACTCGAACATCATCCTTTCACATTAGTACCATCCTGATATTGCTGCTGTGAAACAGTGAATTGAGACTAATTCATACCCACTGTTCTCTGCAGTCCAGCATTAATCAAAATACCCTGATGTCCGCAGAGCACCACGAAGCTGCTGACTGCCTTGTCCCACTACTGCAATCTTAGCAAGACAGTTTGTTCTTTTAGTAATTGCATGACAAATAATCACAACCTTTAACATCATAGACATAGAAATAGCACTTCCATAATGTCTATGCTAATATAATAGTATTAATCCATATGTTAAGATTTTCCTGATTTCTTGCTATAAAAAAAATCTAAAACCAGTAATATAAGCAGTACCATACACAGTCATTTCACTATTACCTCTCAAGTCACTGCAACTGAATAACTATATTAAAACAATTGACTGTTAACTAAGAGTTAATTTGATGTCACTCTTCAGAAAAATCATAATAAATAATTAGTTACTTTGCATAAATCTTAACATTATGAAAATGATATTTCAGCTGACGAGAAACCCAATTAAAATTTAAGACCTTTAACACAAGTTTAAGCATTTCCTTTAAGTCCAATTTGCATTACAAATAATATTACTCCATAACTTGAGTGTAATGATGAGTCCAGCAGATTTGGGCTTTAATGAGGGCCCTGAGTAATGATGAACAGCTGGCCACCTTAAATCAGGATGTCTGCTGAGAGTGGGAAATTTGAAAAACCATAGGCTGTCTATTGCCAACATTTCAGAAGCAATGCCAAAAATCTAAGAAATTAGGGGAAAAATGTCTTTGCTAGGATTTAACCCTCTGGCTATCCCAGGTGCCTGGAGAGAGTGACAATGTTCATTAAGTCAGCAACAGTGTGACATAGCACAAGAGTGAAATTTGACTGTCCTTTCATGGCTGCAGTCAGATTTTGTTAATGGACATGAAAATCCACAAGTATTTGATCTCTGTTCCTAGGAAAATGACCAAGATGTTTTCACAGCAGTATTGCACAGAACAATGAAAGCTGCTACAAAACAGCAGCTCTCCAAAGGTGAAAGGTGTTGTCCCCATTTTTCTATAACTTGAGAAAGTAAATTTCTGCAACACAATGTAGGTATCAGCACTGCATGCTATAACTTGCATTACAGAGCTAAGAAAAGCATTAGAACAGCTTAGTAAATAAAAATTTTTCCATTAAATAAGTCTACTGACTACCATAGATATTCTCCTAATAACTAGGACAAACACTAGAATCCAAAATCCAGAAGGGTGTAACAATAACAGATTTGCTATATATTTTTTTAAATGTTACCCCTTTTAATATTTTATAGTTTTCAACTACTGTAAGGTTCATCACAAAAAAAAGCCAAGAACATCCTAAACTACAATTAACTATCACAGTAAACTGAGGGGAACGTTACCAAGTTACTCTGTACCTGAAATTTATCATACCTCTCTCTTCTCACCATTTTCTTTCCTAAGCCATTACACATACCATTAGTTTTCCTAACTTTGCTATCCTGCTTTTATACTGTCACCTTTTGCAATAAATCCAACATTCTTTTCCTTAAATCAATACACCATCAGCTGCAAATCCACAGTGGCCTTGCTCTCTATTTACCCTAACAGCCATTCTCTCCTGAGCTCTTGTTAAACACCATGTGTAGGGTCCAAATATCACACATATTATGTCAGAAAGGAACAGAAACTCTTACTTGAAACCTCCTTGATCAAACACAGACACTCTCATGCATGCTGGCTGCTTGTTCTAATAGCACTGTCTGTAGTCCAGGACAGTCAAGAAAGAGTGGGTGAAGGGGGAGAGCACTACATGACCACTGGATGAGCCCTCTGTGTAGATGATGAACCCCAAACAATGCTAGACCCAAATCTCAGATCGCAGAGGATTATGAGAGAGAGAGTCAATGGCCACTCAATGGACTCTCATCTTGTAGGCAAAGGTCTGGGGCTATCTCACTCTAGTATCTTATGCTTAGCCCTCAGACCGAGGTGGATTTATTCAAAGTTTCTTTATGGATATGTCATGTTTTCTTCTCTAAAAATGTGTTATCTTTGACTTTCTAACAGACAGCTAAAAGCAAGGGCCACACCAACACTGCCATGGAATTTCCATCTCAGCCGTCTCACAAGAGATACTCCTCCCTAAGTAATCAGCAGATTAGAGCACAAAAGACATCTTTGGAGACTGAAAAGACTGACTCAGCTGATTCACAGCATTAATAGAAAGAACTGCTGCTTGCACAGACAAATGAGAAGGCATGGGAGACTAGAAGGAAGTTTTCACTCTCCTTGCATCTATGGATAAAAATCTGCCACTGGACTCAGAGAGAAGCATTCAATTGTTTTCTTCGGTAGGGTTTTATAGAGCATAGAGTTGTCTAAAGTAATCGGTGCAAAATGGCTGCCAGGACTTACTGATTATACTTCATTCTACCAACTGTTAATTACTGACTCTGCCTGATCCCATACGACTGCATAAAGGAGAGGCAGGCACACTATGGATGGCATTTGGCCTAAGGTGCCTCATGTGCAGCTAGAGCAGAATAGAAACAGCGTGAACATTAATGTACTTCTCAATGAAAAATTTTATTCTTCATTTGCAGTTTTGGTTTTAATATCTCACATTACAAGAATGCACTTCATTTTCTTATGCTTATTTCCTCTCCCAGCAAAGGTACCGAACTCCATATTGCACTTAAATCAATTACACTTTTGAATGAATAATGTTGAACTGTTTCACAAAATTTACATTGCTTTAAAACTATGTATGTTAAAACTGTGAGCAAGAGATTCTAGAAATATTTGATAGGAAAAGCTATACAATGCTTCTGTTGAGCTGTCTATGTTTAGTATTCCTGCCAATTGTATGGTTCATATACCAGCAGTTCTGATGTGCTTGCTTTCCTTAGTTACTGCCTCAGTTAGGAACCAGAGCGACTGCAATACTTGTATAGCATTTCTTGGAAAGAGACCAAACTACTGCATTAGGGCAGTTTGAATGTGTCTCCTGGAGAAGCAATATTTCCTCTAAAGTGACTGAGAGACAGATGAATGAAAGAGAGTCAAAAATATGGGACACAGCTGCTACAGCTCTAAATAACTACCCATTTTCCCCTCATAAATGTTTGCATGGGAAAACTAGTTGTTGCAAGTACAGTGTCTTCAGTGTAATTTAGTCACCAGTTGGCACTTAATTTGATCCTCCATTTAATTTGATCAAGACCTCTGAAACTAAATCATCTGGTGCTTATAAATACAACTTCCACTCCTAATTTTTTTTTTTTGCTTAAGTCAGGATAAATTGCTGCTGGATAAATTGATTCTTGGCTACAATTAGTTGCTGTCTAATTAATGGTGATGAGCATAAAGAAATGCTTATAAATAAATGAAAAAGGACATAAACCAAAAAAGATGGAGGCTGATCAAGGAAAACTTACGAAATAGTCAAGGATAGCTACAAAACTAAGAAACTATTTTTGAAACAACTGCTTTAACAGCACTCAGGGCTCAGCAATTCATGCCTCTTATTAATGTACTACAAGGTAGTCTTTTACTCTCAGTGTTCTTGCTAAGTGTTGCACCCATTTTCACAGGTAAGAAAACACAGATCTAAGACTTCGTACATGACTCTGTGTGTGATATATCTGCATCACATCTGGAAACAAGAACACTTGACACAGGACCAGTCTGTCTCCTCACAGGCCATACAAGACGTAAACCCTAACACAGCACAGGTTCCAACAGCTATATCAATAATACAGGAAACAATAGGTTTCATTGAGAAGTGGGAAAAAAGCAGCAATGTTCAACAGAAAAGAAGGCATTGTAAAATCAGGGGACACTTTACTTTTTAACTCTGTTCCTACGAGGATTTTTCTTTTTATCCCCAGAGTTCAAATATTTGTCCTACAAAGATTTGACGGAATTAAACTTTCTCTCATACAATATGGAAAAAATATATGTCTAATGCAGAAAACACTTCATAAATGATGAAAGAGACATATACAGCACACAATGGATAATGCCATTGGTAGGCAAAGAAAACTGATGAAATACTCTTTAGCACATCAGATTCCTGGGCTCAAATGTTCATAGTACCACTTAATAGCTTAAACTAACTGCTCAGTAGAGGCAGACACATAATGTATAAGGCTGTGAATGATCCATCATCACTGCACAGTATCTTGGTAAAGGTGACAGAAATAAGAATACAAGCATGGCAGATACTGATAACACATCAAGCATGGAGAATCCTGATACCCTACTTTCCCAGGGATCATGAGTTTTTGTTCCTGCTCTCTTCAACCACTCCCACACCTCACTCCCCCACCATGGGACATTGATGTTTGAGATTGTCCAGCCACAAAGTTGCTTGTATTCTACCACCTTCCTGCACCAGTTCTTCCTTGCCTAATTTTATTTTTCAGATCAGGGGCTGTACTGCAAGTTGTCCAACAACATTATTTTTATTAATTCATCCTGAGCTAGTCTATTCTGAGTGTAGCTTGTGTCAGCAGCACATTTGTCTAGCTCAGGTAATTTCCTCCTTTTTAAAATAAATCAGGGCACTGACAGCTCCTCTGTTTAGAAAAATGCAATGAGATACGACATCTGTTCTTTTTTCCCCCAGTCCGGACATTTTAAAAAAAGTTCACTACAGCATTTTTGCACCATCTTCCACTCCTCACTTCTGTGTCTAAAGAGTCAAACATACAAGAGGAGAATGCTTAATCAGCACCTGAGGCAGAGAGCGGGTTAATGAGACTTGCAGTCAAGGGTTCTCATTAGTTTTGAAGCTATCTTATTAGAGGATGATGCAGATTATGAGAGCAAAGTGAATCACTGCACAGCAGCATCTGACTTTCAGAGAATCCCGTTCCAGTTACTGTGGAAAAAAAAATATAAAAGAAAAGTAGCCGTAATTAGTTACTACAGCACGAGAGGTATACCCATTGCAACTTGTCATGGACAATTTCACAGTCAGAAGTTGTGGCTCAAATATAACGCATTTTTAATGGTTCATTATTCAGAGCACTTTATGTTGACCGCAACTCTGTTACAAATAACTACTTTGCAGAAAAACAAAGACAGCAGAAAAGCAAAGCCACACCACTTAAAATGCTGCTTATTTCCATTGTCAGCCATGGAAAAAGGATTGTCTCATTCAGACACAAAACAAGGGGACAGAAATTTGAGAGTGCCCTTTTGCCCCAGCTCGACATCATTGCAGATTACCAGGAAAAAAAGGAATAGAACAGACCTAACTAGGGGGGTGACAGCATCCCAGACAGGCCACCAGCAAAGTGAGGTAGTGTCGAGGGGGGACTGATGCTGGTCAGCACCGGCACGCCGCGGCTCTAAAGAATGCCCTGCAGAGAGCGACTCCTCTAGGGGCTATGGCTTGTCTCCCCAGGCAATGGGTGATTGCAGTGGTATCAGCTTTTAGCGATTCAGCTATTGTGATTTCAGCTCTTGCGAATCACCCTCAGGCTGACTCGGGGACAGAGAGAGACGAGGAGATCCGTATGGCTGTTCCACGGAGGTAGCTTTATGGCTCAAGCAGCGCCTGCAAAGAGGAGCCCAAGGACTCTAGCTCCCTGTTCTTCCCAGGCAAACGCAGTGGCTTTTATGGGAAAGGTAGGGGCAGTGTGGGAACCAACTAGGCAACTGGGTACAAGGTATTACCATAAAGGCGCAAGGTATGTTGGGGGTATTCCAAAGGGTCACTGTAACGTTTAGGAAGGTTTCTTATCAAGCCTCTCCTCTCCAAGGGAGTGCCAAGGGCTCACAGCTCTCCACAAGGTAGCCCTCACTTGAGTCAAATGATTGAAGAAGAGATTTCATCCTTCTCCTATCACGGCTGCATGTCTTGTCTTATATCTCCATATGCCTACATTCAGTTTATTTCAACTTAAGCATCAAGAATTTTTGAATAATTAGTATCATCTGTTCCCTCACACAGACTTTGAGAGAGAAGAATACCATAGCTTAATACAACATTTCATGAGGCCCATGAGAATGGCCTATTTTAATTTTAAGGAGATTTTATTGTTTTTATGTCCAATGCTTTACAATACATGATGCATTTTCCATAGTCCCACCTACTGTAATTATTATAAAGTCATATATGTTGTAAGAAGTGAAGTAAAATTCAGATATCACCTTGGTATCTAGGAATAATTTAGATGTGCTCTAAGTAAAGAACTCTCTTAGCTGCTTCTACCTATGTTTCTCTCACCCTAAGGGATTTTTTTTTCCAATTTTAATTAAGGAAACAATGCAAAAGAATACTTTCTGAAGCCGTATATTTGTACTTATATTAGCAAAGGCAGCACTCTGTTTGAAAGTGAATACTTTTCTATTATATCCGAAGAGCTATTCATCAGCACACCTACAAATACACACTTCCTATAAGAGCACTTTGTATATAAATCAAAGTGCTCTTACCCCTGGTTGTCTCAAAGATGATCATTTTAGGTAGAAAGCTGTGTGTGAAGTCTGAACAACACTCTTGAACTGGTTAAAAATAAACTATTAAACAGAGGCTGGGAAGGACTTCGAAAAGCGGCAGGGGAGAAGGAAAACAACACCAGCTAGCTCAGAGGAGAGATGAAGATAAGTTTAGCACCTAGTGGAGAAGAAAAAAATTCTTGTCTGTGTCTGGGGATGGCAGTGGACACTCAGTGCCTGATGTGAAGTCCTGTGACTGACAGATTACAGCACAGCAGCCTTTAGCTGAATGACACATGGTCAACTTCACCTCACTGACCTCCTGAAGGAGGGGAAGGGAAGTGTATCTGAAGAATAGACCACTAATCACTCCTTTTCTTAAACAAATTTTATTCTAGTATGATTTTTGTGTTTTTCTTTTTTTTTAAGAATAACATTATTAGCATTATTTAAGAATAACATCTCCAGTAGAATCATAGTATCATTAAGGCTGAAAAACATCTCTGAGATCATCAGGTCCAACCGTTAACCCCAACACCACAGAGTTTATCACTAAATCATATCCCCAAGTACCACATTGTGGTTGCCTTTTGAACAATTCCAGAGGTGGTGATACCATCACTTTCCTATGAATCCTGTCCCAATGCCTGAAAATCCTTCCAGTGAACAACTTTTTCCTAATACCTTATTTAAACATCCCCTGGTGCAACTTGAGACCATTTTCTATGGTCTTTTCACTTGTTACCTGGCAGATGAGATTGAATCCCCACTGGGCTGCAACCTCCCTTCATGTAGTTATAGGGAGCAATAAGGTTGCCCCTGAGACTCTTTTTCTTCAAGCTAAGAGAAAAAGTTGCACAAGAGACACACTAGTTATTATATGCTAAACAAACATCTAGAATTAAAAAAGTATTATTGGTTTTTGAAAAAAAATCTAAGTCAAAGAGTAGCCTCAAAGCCACACCAGAAACATTACAGTAGCATCAGAAGTCCATATCCAGTTCCTCCGCATCCATGCTACAGCCAGCAGTCTGAACTATTTCTGATGCAATTAGACCAAAGAATAAAGTAAAAAGGGGGGAAGAAACTAACTATACACAGGAAATGTGGACAGAGCCTGTCACTTGCTAGATCACCATAGAGCTAGTTATTGCTGCTGCGTTATGTTCAGTTTTTTCAATAACTTAATAGCAGCTCAAACAGGTTTGCCATACCCAGACAAAACATTACAGATTTAACAAGTGTATAGAAATATTTATAGTCAAATAGACCAGTTCGTAAATGCAATTAACATCATTAATAGGAACTACGGTAGTTGCATGATTATTACTGTGACCAAAAAACCTAAACCAAAGCCTCAAAACATCACCATGATGATATCCTGATGGAGTTTTGATAAGCCTTACTTCACACAAAAGCACACATACACGTAGTAGAGATCTACTGCTACCCACAGAACCAAATAAATACTGACAGCAACAAACTCAAGATCACAGTAGATGAATAAAGGTACACAACCAGTACCAAAATAACACATTAAAAACCCCTAAAAGAATTGCAATGGTTTTCCATTGTTCAAGCTTCCTTTTATTCACAGAAGCAAAGTTATGTAAAATTTTGAGGTGAATTTACCCACTCAATTCCAGAAAAGTAAAACAGGGTAGGATGATTCTAGCAGGATTTGTTCACTATTCATGAACACCTTCTAATCTGGATTTAGAGTTTAACATGCAGAAGGGCCACTTGTCACAGTAAACTGCAGATTTAACAGAATTACACTGCTAATTCTGCAGACAGAGCTTTATTGAACTTCCCAGTGCATATATTTAAGTTAACTCCTTGCCCTCCTACTGAACATTAATGG
>VYZT01008583.1:3058-29673 GCA_013400735.1 Pomatostomus ruficeps
AGAATGGAGATAATGACAGAGTTATCTGCTGCGTTATTAAGACAGTCATTTACAGAGTTCAGACATCAGACACTAATAAAAAGTTTTACCTGAAAAAAAGCTTATTGTGCATTTTAATTATAAAGCACCAACAGTTGAGCAGCTTTAAATGAATAATTTAATGGTTACCTCCTGATGTTTATTCATTCTAAAGGATCTGCAAAATTATTAACTTTAATAATAATTATGTAAATCTGAGGGCTTTCTGAAATACTGCATCAACTGTGTTCTCAAATGAGTAAACTCTAAGTCAAAGACTGAACAATGTGTCAGACCACATTATCCAGTTGCCCAGGCACACTGTTAAATCTTAAAACAAATGAAAAAGGAATATAAATCATTTAAGTTGTGGATCTCTTTCCTTAGGTCAAGAAACCCTTATCTCACTCCTCCATAAAACCACAAGAGCTGCTGTTATCCCCACTTGTGAACTTAGTTTTTCACCAGTCTTGAGGCCAAGTTTCTCTTAACCAACACTATGTGCCTCCTGCTCAAGGGAAGAATTGCATTTCCATTTCTTTTGCAGCAAAGAAAGCTGCAAAGTCACTTTATAACTGAGCTGGCAATTGCAGAGATGTTATTCAGCCCAGTTATTTCATACACTGAGCTCTTTTCACAGATAATGCCACACGGCTATCGACGATTCAGCTACAATCACACTCCAAATTAAAAAGCACTTAGGAGGTGAAAGAAAGAAAGGGCTTCAAACCCATGGGTTACGTATTTCGTGCCAGAACAGTCAGAACAGCAGGTTTGATGATGTAACACCATTTAAACCAGAACCTCAGCTATTACAGGCTGTTACTCACATTTATCTGGCCTACATTCTAACAGGGCGTTATGTTTCTCTTGAAATTCAAAACAGATAGAATTGAAGAACACAGCCTTATATAGATGATTTCTGCACAGTATCTGTGCAGAGCACATCACACTCCTTATATACTCCTGACCTTCAGCAGTGGACTCGGTATTTGATGATTACTTTAATCACACAAACAGATAAGAGGGGCTGCCTTCGTGTTCCAAGTACCTACTTGATTTAAAGGCGATATCATTTGACCAAGAGCTGCACCTAGATCCATGTTATTCCTGAAAGTTATTTTGTCAAGTACAATACATGCATTCAAATTACATTGTGTTATCATGCTACAGCTTAAACAAAAATTGTAATAAAAGGACTCTTCAACAAATAAACCTGAGTTTAAAGTTACAACAACAAACTTCATGGATTTTGCAGAATGTTTTCTGCAAGGAAAGAAAACAAAAGCTTCTTACTTCTACCATGACTGTTTACCCAGAAGGGAAAAATAACCCATCTTGTGCTGGAACTGCTTTGGATAACAAAATTGGTATTTGCTGAAATCAAACTTTCTCTTGAAGTGTTAGTGGCTCTAGTGAAACATCCATTGGGATTACTCTTCAGACCTGATGCAGTATTTTTGGTGAAGACAATGTTGTCTGCCCCAGAATAACTCATGCCTTACTTCTTAAAGCATCTGCACAGCCATGTTTAAAACTCTGTTCTGTTTTACTCAGAGCAGAGACTTTAACTGCCTCCTGTGGCTGTATCCTGGGTTTTTTTTGGCCTGCAGGTGCCAAAACCCACTTCTTTGGTCCAACAAGTATTTAAATGGAATGCAACTATAGAATTTTCTCCCTCTCTCCTTGTCTGACATAGACATGACACTTGTGTTTGATGGGACGTGCAACCTTATCGTACAAATGCCCTGTACACTGAACTGCCATTTGAAGTACAGATGCTGTCCACTGGAACATCTCAAATAAACAACACCAAATCAGGAGGTTGGGGAGTTACTTGGAGGGCTCAGGCTCACAGAAACACAATCATTTCCGATGTAGCTGTAAACATACCAGAAGTGACTTGCAAATTAGTTTGAAAGCAAACTCACCACCTCAAATAACTAGCACTCTCCTATGATACTGATGTATTTGCATATGTAACAAATAATTGTAGGTAATAAAATTCAGAATGCTGTAACTTCAGATGAAGTGACTGTTACTCAAGAAGTAATCTACAAATGGAACAGATTATCCCAAAGAAATGCTGATGCCCGCAGACTAGTTGTTTTATCAACAAAATAGATAGTAAAGTTTCAAAGTGTTCTGAAAAGCTGGCCTGGAAGTATTTAATTTTCCTCTCACAAGGAAAACTAAGTTAAATTGTAAAATTGAGTTAAATTTTAAGAAGACTGGAAGAATGTGAAACTGCTCAGGCATAAGAAATTGCTACAGTTTATCTAGACATAAGACAGTTATTATATTAAATGGCTCACTCCCTTCTCAGAAGTTGACTCAGTCATTTGAATTTTCAAGGAAAAAGGAAACAACTCTACTGAGTAACAGTTAAAGAGGAAGACTCCTAGACTTCTAGAGGACACCCGACTTATCAGTTAGTTTAGTAGAATATCACATATTATAAATACTAATCTATAGCTTTTGGTATTGTGAAGGACTTACTTGGAGATAAAAAACCCTTTCAAAGCTGCAGTTGCAGCTGTAGGACAGCTACTCAGCAGTCTGATTCACCAAAGGTGGATGCTTAACAGGTGATGTGGGATCAGCACTTCAAGACAACTTGTTGAATTGTTTCAGTTCAGTCAATACAGGTAAACTGCATTTTTCTGACTATAATTTATGTACAGCAGCACATGGCCATTCAGAGGACAGCTGCAGAATGCACAGAGCCTGACCCAGATCATCTGAGGTTTCCCCGCATTCAAGAATAGAAGAAAAAAGTGAAGAGGGGCTGGCTTTACTCCTCAGTTGTCTGTTGTAAGGCACTGACACGCAACAGCCCACAGGAAATGAATACTCTCACATAGCTCCTCTAAAGCAAAGGCAGTGACAGCCAGAGGTTGGCATATGTATGCTAGGGGGTGGAGGAGGGACAGGAAGCAATCAGGAAGAGATGCTGATAAAAGGAAAGAGCCTAACAGCTGTGAGAAAAAACCTTCCTGCTCCTGCAGAGACAGACTGCAAAATGCTAGACCAGGGTTTTCCCCAGACTCAAAAAGCAGTTTCAGGCTGCTTGTACCAGAATAAGCATACAGATCAGCTAATTTAATTCTTTTCATAGTAGTGTTTGCTGTTTCTCCTCCCTGCACTTACATCATCACCAGATTTCAACCTTTTCATCACTTAAGTGAATAAAGAAAAGTAGTTCTTGAATGTTTTTGTTTTGTTTAAATACTGTCTCCTGTCTCAGGCTCTTGCTTTTGATCTGGAACCCAAGCAGCTAAAAACCCCCTCTATTAGGGAATACAAAACTGTATGGACAACCGCAGAGTGAATATACCAGGCATGAGTTACCACAGTGATTTAGGTAATATTTTCACTACCTCGGATGACGATAGCTCCTTCACACCTTTCAGCTCATTGCACCACCTGCAAGCCAGGCTGTCTCCCTAGTAAAGTTTACGGCTCAGAAATAAAGATTCAGAAACATATGAAGACATTCTGTTACTGCATCCAACCACGTACAATCATGCCATCTTAGGTAACATGGCAACCGAGCACTTAGATAATTAACTATGGCCAAAAGCCTTCTTACAGAGGATTAGGTCTATAAAATTAATGAATTCTGCTTGCTTCCAGACAGTTCAAGCAGTAGGAGAAAATAAACAGCTTTGCTGCCCATGTCAATTTGGAAAGACCAGATTTATGTATATGGCCATGCCACTGGTGACAGCACTCAGCACTGTTAACAACCCGCAAGTCTCATTCATTTCAGCAGGGCTGACAGATGCTCAGCTTTTTTAAGTCTGTCAATACTGTTTTTCTACCTCTGCTACCCGCTCATGACATCTCATGTCAGAACTATACATGTCACGTGAGAGAATTTTTCTAGTGGGTAGGATGGTCTACAGGGTGGGGACTAGAAAAATAGTTTACAGATTATTTCCCAATGCTATTGTTAAAAGTGTGTGAAAATTGCAGAGTGACCTTAACACTTCCCTACTTGTTTTTGTCTCCACTTTTCTTGTTCCCACCTGCTATGTTAGTCAGGCATTTATTTTTAGATGAAGAACAGATAAGCAGAACAATCCATTTCAGGGGAACACATCTTCACCTGTCACCCAGCTGACTGACTGTGACTCCTGTGCATTATGCTGTTGACTATTCAGCAATGAGCTGATCACCTGGGCCTACCTGAATGGAAGAAAATACAATGTCTCAGACACCATTTTAAAGATTTCTTTAGAAGTGAACTGTTGTGCCAAACAGGTGTGGGCAATTCCCTTCCTCATGCACTGTGTTGAGCATTTTTCCTGAACAGAAGCATTAGCAATCCCACAACCCTGTATTGTACTTTTGTCAGCACGTTTCAAACACTTTCTGGATGTCTCCCCTGCTCTCCAGGTAAAGTGCAAGATGGGTGGGAATTGTATAGGGCTGGCTGACAGAGGTCAGGTGAAGAGGTACCCACGTTATGTCTGTGCATGGGCTAGCTTCATAATGGCCCAGTACTCGTGGCCTCTTTCAGGAGCGGCCTTGGAAACACATTGGTCTAATACTATCAGTGGGATGGACAATCCTGGTGTCTTAGACTCTTCCCCTTGCCTTCCTCACGAGCTTACAGGCAAATCTCTTGCAGCATGACAGAAGAGCACAGAGCCTTCATGAAAAAGGAGGAACTTTTCTTAGTGGCCCACCCACAGACAGTCTGATTAATTGGGGCAGTCAGAGCACAAGGAACACGTCTGCATACAAACCCTGTCTGCAGGCTTAGAGGGACACTGTGCACATGTAGCTAAAAGGGCCATGGCACATCTGGTACTACAAACAATTATAATACTCTTTAAATTGAACTATTTGGGGTTTAGGACTCATCTTGCACATAGAAAGTCTAATCTTATGTCAGGGCAGCTGTGGATGAAAACCAGTCCATGAATAGGTGTACAGCATCCACTAACAACATTTAGAGCTGTGTGCCCTTTCCAAGAAGGAGATCTTCTTCACAGTTATCTTCTCTCCCCTCTTCCCTACCAGGAATATCTTAAAAATGTAAGTACAGTTTCCCTTTTCCCACCACAATAAGACTGCAATTATGGCTGAGTTCATAGGTCAACTACTTGTGATGGCAAATTTCTGATTAAGGGTAATATCTGATCTGTTTGGAGATGGATTTGTGATACATGCTAAATAAAAAACCAGATTATCATCAAAAGCCATGTATTACACTGCGTTCCAATTAAAAACATCACAACCAACAGGCATAACTATCCCAGCTCCCCCTGAAAGAGGCTGTGTTAATTTCTGTATGTTTGCTTCTGCCCTCATAAGGCAAGCTCTACAATCTGATCCCATCCCAAAGCAGTAGTCCCAACTAAAAACTGGGCCTCACTGAGAAGGAGTTCAAAACATTTAGCAGTGGTTTCTGACACTGCTACTTCTGAAAATGCAGTCAACAGTATGAAGAGGTAATTGCTGCACACCTCTGGGAATTCAGCTGTTGCAGTTCCACTTCTGCTCCTGCTATGCTTTCAAAAGCCCCAAGACAATCACACAGCCTTTGGGCACAGTGCTTGCACTTTCACAGATTACAGTCTGAGACAATGAGCTCTTTGGGAAACAATTGGCTTTTCATTACTGATTGTGTCATATACAGTGCAAGTGCCACAGCCCTGGCCCGTGACTGACAGACTCTAGGTACGACTGAATGACTTGTAAGAAAATAATCAACACCATACAGTGAAGGCTGCAAAGTGTCATGAAAGTGCTTACAGAAATATGATGGCACCTCTCTGTACTTACCTTGGGTGGGATGAGAAAAAAAATGCCAACACTATTTACAGGAGTGAAATCAATCTGGGTTTATGAAGAGAGTTTATTTTTGTGGGCAGGGTTATTTTAGGTAGTCTTTTACTTGTTTGCTTTCAGTAACACTGCCAGAACAGCCTTCTTTGCAATTACTATGCTGCTTCTGCAAAAGGAGTTATGGAAAGTACCTCTCATCATCATAGGCCTTAGTATTAAGGAAAATGTGGCTCTGTCTTCCAAGAAAGGGATAATGTGCATAAGAACAAGGGAGATCAGATGATACAGTTTCACAGGATGAATATAAAACAGCATAACTAAGATTTCAGAAGCTCACCAACTGACTTTGAATCACGTTTGTTGCAGAGATATCAATTTTGTACCCACAACTTAACAGACTGTATTTTTTCCATTATTAAAAAAACCCCATAGTTTTAAAAGCAGCATAGGTGGCTTTTTTTTTTTTAATTTTTGCAGTGGAGCAGGCCTTTTGTTTGCATTCTACTTGTCTGTCTGATTAAATCATTCTGGTATTTCTCTTACACACTGTTATGTAAGTAACCTCTCTTGTCACTGTACTGCAAAATAAACCTTCTGCAGGCGGTTTGTGGAGGAAACAAGACCTCTCTAGAAAGGTCTGAACATTCTGGAGCAGATTTAAGACTGTCAGAAACAAGAAAAAAGAGAAGGGAGCTACCAGAAATCACACAGAACTATCTTGTGAGAGAAAAGTAGGTAAGGGCAATACAAATTTCCTGAAAACCATCCAATATCAAAAATTATTTAAGAAACTGAGCTAATTCAGGTAATAAGAGTACTGAAATGCAATACCTTAAAATAATGCTTCAAGGGGAAGATTAAACAAAAAAGGCAGCTAGGAAATATATGGCTGTAATTGACAGATACACCAGGTAATTAATTATTAAATCACATGCTGTTTGTCAGCTGCAAATGGAAGTCTTCTGCATAATTTAAGACAGTATTTTAAGTACTATTGAGTCTTCTGCTTTACATGTTTCATTTTTATCCAGTTATTGCACCCCATCACAAGAGGGGACACATCCCTGTCTTTGTTCAGTTTTAACACCTGACCTCACATATTTACAAGCAGTTACGTGTTTATTTTCTAGAAATATAATTCTGTATTCTCATTCAGAGTTGTTCTACTCCCTTCCCCCCAAAATAACACCAGTGAGGCCCCTATCAGCAGAAAAAGAGACAACACTGTACAAAAGAACTGGAAGCTTATTTGAACAAGACATTATCACCATTCATAAAAATATACTAACCAGAACTGTCTTCCTGAGGCATTATCAATGCCAGGTTGTACTTTGAACTGGTGTATTTCAAGTCCATATTATATTCTCTTTATTCACACCTAGGTGCAAAGATCCTCAGTTCTGCTAGGCCAGGTCAAAGTGTACAAATGACTGCTATTTTCCAACCCCAACAAGCTCAACAAAGGTTTTTTTGCACACTTACTCTGGAGATGGTCAAGGGCATGTTGAAGTCCTTGCCCCCTTGCAGTCGGAAGCCCCAGGGTCCAGGTCCATTGAGATTCACACTGTAAGCCATTTTGTACAGCTTCCACCAGCAACAACAGGGCACTGCAGGACAGAAGGACGGGGCAGACAGAAAAACGTGTGAAAAAACAGAATGAGAACAGGGAAGGGTTTTACACAACGAAAGCAATTCTCTCCTGCCTTGCCTGTTCAGCCGTGCTCTGATACCACCTAAGAATAGATGGGAGCTATAATGCAGATGCTGATATCCCAGCTGAGTAGGGCCCATAAAAGGTTTGTAACCAGACACCTACTATGCAAAGACTTCATGACTCAGAGGTCTAATATAGTCCCCAGGGAAGGGGACAGATCTTTCTAGGCTCCTCAAGCCCCTCATGCTGCTCGGTTACTTTATGGACAAAAGACACATTTTAATAAAACAAGCAAACAAAATCCCATGCTAAAATCCCAAACACTCAAGTCTCTTCCCTAACCTGTTAACAACTACAAAGCCGTTTTTAAATTCTGCTTCACCACATAGATTTATTGCACATACATAGTACAAGTTCTTTCTACTTAGATCTTTCCATATGTAGCAGGAAAGGCAGCAAGAAAGCGTTTACCTTCTTTTGCAATGGTCTGTTAAACTGAAAAAAGTATATACTACATGCATTTAGCATCACCAAAAAAAAATTCAGACAACTTCATGTTTGGCTCTTGGTTCTACAGCCCTTGCTTTCTCTAGGAAAAATTAATATTTATTCTTTCTGAATGCAGAAAGAGGTATCATAGGATACTTCTTATCAGCGTTTAATTTCTGTGACAAAAGCATGGTTTCACTACACACCTGTTTCATCATTTCAATACAAGCCTTCTAAAGGTGTGACACCTGAGTGAAAGGCTCAGAATACAAATAGTTAGCTAACTGCTTCCTTAATTAATGTCTTGATTCTTTCACTGTTTACACTTCAGTTCTTAGGTGTTCCATAAAACTGTAACCCTTGTTCAGTAATGCTGGATAGCATTTCTGCCTTAGATTGGAAATCGCTAAAATACAGAAGACATGAGGGTAGGGAAGAAGCTGTTGGCAAAACTATAGATTTAAACAAAAAGTTTCTGCTCTCAGGGTAAAGCTACAAACATTAAATAACGCTCACCCCTTTCACGTCATTAATTTGTGCAGGACCTCCAGAACCCTTCTCCTGTATCTTCACAGCATTTATCCTCCTTTATCCTCTGGTTAGAGAGAAATTGCCATTCTATTAAAAAAGGGCAAAAAAAGCCCCCCAAACATGGGTTCTACTCTGATAATCAAAAAGACAAGCAAACCCACACAATGCACTAGAGTGACGCAGCTCAGCCTGGACATTGATAATGGGTCACCCTGCCAATACCCCTACCTTTAAACATGATAAATATGTGATGACAAAACAGCAGAGAGCAAACACTTCCAGGAACTCAGTCTTTATCTAAGGAGATGGTCGATAGTTTTTCAAAACCATGAAGCAATAAAAGTTTCTGTCTAGCATTCACCGTGCCAGAAAAGCCACTTGTACAAGGGAATAATTAATCTCTGCATAGACACTACACTAAACCATATAACCCTATCTTTTAGCCAAAGGTCCACATTAAACCACAGCAATTCCCACAGATTTAAATAAAAGTTACACTAAGCCAGTAGAACTGGCCCCAACAAAAACTAGAGCAAATAGCAAGAGAAGCTTGAGAAGAAAACAGGGTTTTGATGTCTCACAAATACCTCTAAGGTACATTTACATTAAGAGTATTTAGAACCTGTCCTCTGTGAATCCCGAACAGTAAAGTTAGCATCCAAACAATAATGTTTGGATGCTGAGGAGAGACAAAACTGACTTGTTGGACTTAAAATGGCAGAGTTTCCAGGACTGCCAGTTTATCTAGTACTGAATTTTTTTTTTTGAAAGCCACATGCACACACAAAAGTTTGAAGGTATATTCTCATTGTACTATTCCTTTTACTTTTCCTAGGAATTCACTGCTGGTTTAGCCTTTCTTGGCTCCATTTCAAGGGTTCAGGAGAACAGAGTAAAACCAGGAGTAAGATAAACAGAATAAGTCATTGCTTCACTAGTAAAGACAGTATCACATAAATAAGTATTAGAAGAAAGGCTACAGTTTTATGGACTGAATTCTGTGCATGTTACCTTTCCATACCTAAATCTTCAGTCATGAGTGTAAAAAAAAAAAGAAAAGGGGGGAAGCAAAACCCAGAAGAGAATAAAACCACACAAGCTGAACTGAGCTAAGCACTACGAAACAGCACATGTTGTTTAATCAAACACTATGTGCTTCTGTCCTACTTTCACATCTGTAACGTGCCACTTGCTTATCAGTTAGGACATCTGAAAGGATCTGAAAGAGCCTTCACGCTGGGTGGTGTACCAAGAAACCAGAGTGGGCATCCCATTAGGGGCTCTGTCATTTGAATGAAATGTTAAACTGAGGTCACTTGTTCCTACTCCTTTGGTTTCTGTCTGTGTCTGCATGAATGTTCAGCACAGCTTTGCATTTTTAAAAGGAAAGTGTAGAGGATATGCCAGCGTTCTGGCCAACATTTCCCTTCAACACATCAGGACCACAGCTCTTTCATGCGTCTGCACTGTCACTACCAGTGAGACAGAATATTCCAAAGTTTTCTCTCTCCGGGCCCCCCTAAGCCCTTTCCCTCCTGTGTCTGTATCCCCTCTGCCTGCCTGAAGGAAGCTCTGCTCCTACTAATGAAGCTAAAATGCTACAGAAGCTCATGCTGTAGTCCCAGCTCCATTTGTTAGGGACACTCTTAGCACAGGTTCTACCTGCAGACTTTCAGTACAATCAGCCTCTAAATAAAAAAGCTGGTGATCCACCCAGATGGCTATTTCAGCCCTGCCCTGTTCTCACAGGTGAGACATCAGTGCAGCAGGTACAATGCCACCACAGCTACCAGCACAAACCTCAGCAAAACCTTCTGGGAAACCAGAGGCTGAAATAAACTGTGTGTACATAACAGGCCATTTCCTTGTTTTTCAGAGGCTTGCAATGTTTAGATTTGGTTTTAAATTGCTTTACATAACTGCCTGCTAGTCTGTTTCAAAAATATTTTTTGTTTGCTCAAATAATAATATTTTGTTTCTCATGGTGTGCCTTCTTCTCTACATTCTCTGGCTATGTCAAAATCTATGACTTGCTCAAAGCTCCCTCCCTTCAGAGAAGAGCTATGCTGAGCGCTGAGTCAGGTGAGGTTACTGATGTAAGGAGTGACATTTAAACAAAAAACATATTCCAGGAGCAGGGTGACATTTTCTCCACACATATCAAATCAGAGGATTGTCCAGAGCTCACCAGGCACTGCCCCCCTCCTGCCCCAAGCTATTCCCAGCTGACTGATGGGAACAGTTGCGAGGAAGCTGGATGGGCACCAGGCAGAGTGCCACCACCTCCAGCAAATGCCTCTAAGCCCGAGCAGAGGTGTCCTTCCACAACTTCAGCAGGGATGTCACACCAGCGGAAACAATTCACACGTGCTAGGAGACCCTGCTGTGCATGTTACACTGAACTGACTTCGGGAGAGCCACGACTGCGTGCTCGGGAGTGCACAGACATTAAGTGAATGAAATAAAAGCCACCAGTGGCAATGCTAAATTAACGTGGAAGGAAACAAGTAATGGAAATTCCAATTGTTAAAGCTGCTACTACTTCATGAAGCTGGCCACATTAGTCAGGGGTTATATTTTAGCTGCTGTGGTAGATGTGCACACAGGGGAGACTTTAATTACTGTTACTGCAGCAACAAGGTTGTATCATTTGTATCATCAAGAATTTCAGAAATAGACTGAGACTAATAGATTGAGACTAATAGATTGACTTCTGAGCTGCAATACGCTATGCATCTCCAGCAAATAAAAAGATGCATGTAAGGTCATGGTTTCAATGTTTTGTGTTTAGGTAAGTGAAGATTTGTGCCGCACAGGAATAAACTATAATTTCCTCTTTAATAGAAAGATGTTCAACAAGCTGGATAGACTTTCCTCTAGGAAAAATAATAATAATAAAAAACACAGGTAAAAAAGATCGTCTGTCATTCAGTCTCCTTTACCTGAGGGAGTGGCAGTGCAAGAAGGCAGCATTCAGCTTTATGACAAACACATCCTTTTTGTCCACGGATTCCTGCACTGTCCCCAGTGCAATTATCTACAATCCTTTTGGAAGAGTGGGAAAGCAAAGTGAATGGAGCCTTGGAAGAAACTCACTAGACACACCCATGAAAAAAACCCAAGCTTTGAACCAGTTGTCCAATATATGCAATCCTGGAGTTTTCCAAAGTTTTGAATCAACCCAATGTTAAGTATATTTCACATAAAATCAACAGCTATATTTGGGGACTGATCTTCATTGTCATCCACAGGACAAAACAGTAAATATTTACTATACATTAGCTAAGCAGTGCTAAGGAATTTGAAATTGACACATTAAGAGATGGAAAAAAAAATTTAGCTCTGAATTCCTACCTTGCCAGTGACAAACTGAATATAAAAGTAGTTACCAAGAGCAAAGATATTTTTGCCCACAAGTTCAGCACAAGTTCAATATTGCTTCCAAAGTAAGACTATTCTGCAAAAGAGCTCATTGCAATCTCCTTTCCTTCACTGCTGAACTCTGAACTAAGTTGAGCTAATCCAACTCATACTTCCAGGTACAGCTGTTTCACCTATTTATTAAAAATTCATCAGTTCTCACAGACCTTAGGATTTCTGACTTCCTTTTAGCCCCTTTGTCAGGTTGTCCTAAGTCCTGACCTTTCTCAAGAAACTAAATTTTCTATCGCACTTGGCTTTACTTGACATTCTGCTTTGTCAATATCTTACTAGGGCTGTGCTTTGTGGGTTCCAGCAAAAGCCAGTACTGCTGGAGAGATACGCTAGAGCAATATAATGATAGAATATTATCTTCCTTCTCTATAATATAATGCCTTCAGCAATGTAGCTCAAATGTTTCCTGTTTGGCTGCTTGCTGCTGCCAGTATCACTGTACCAATTTGCTATTTACCCCTCTCTCTAGATCCTTCACCATGACTACTTTCATCTTTACAAAAAAACCCCTATATTTTACACATTTTTCCCCCTACAACATGGCCCTTTTTTTTTCCCTGCACCAATCTCCTTCCACTACCATAAGAGATTTGGTGTACAACACAGTTTAGACAGAATTGCACTTTAAAAGATTTGTAGATTTTTTTGGCAACTATGTTACAGTGGAAACCTGTGGAGAAACAGATTCACCATGAAAGAGAAGGGGAAGATACCTCTCCAGACTGTTTGTAAAGACTTAAGTGTATAAAAGTAAGTTCTCATCCTTCCAGCTTTTCAGTCATTGTTTTTAAAGACACTCACTACACCATGTAATACTTAGGACTTCAACGGCACTTACCTCCCCATAATAAGAATATTTCTTCTTTTAAGGTAAAGAACATCTAAACACCTGTTGTTTTAACTGTGCCCTGTTTACACACATAACCACAGCTCTTAGGTTACCAGCTTTAGGTGAGAAAATGAGTCAACAGCAGCAAACTGGACTAAAACACAGGGCTCAGTTTCTAATACATGTACTTGAGGCAGAAAAAGAAGTCTGCAAAATGTGTTGCTGGTCAGTTTTCATGGTTGCTCTCCAGTTCTGGGCTGAAACCAAGAAAGTTCCCAGCAATTCTGTGACTACTGTAATTTGTACCTTGCTGCAGGGGAACCTAATTGACTATGTGGCCTCAGGAAAGAGAAAATAGTGAATGAAATAAATCCAGACAAACCCAAAGACATCACGGTCAGCTCCACACAGAGCAAGGGCTGAGCTCTGCCATCGAGGTCACAGCACCCCTTACAGAGCAGGCTTTGCCTCCCGACAGCCCGAGCTCTGGCACAGCGCGGGGAGCGCACAGCGAGGCTTACGAGAAGGATTCTGAGCCCTCAGTGGAATTTGGCCATCGCAGATTCCTCAGGGATCACCGCAGCACGCGGATGGAGCGGCGCGCCCATACGCGCAAGGGTGCAAGATAACTAAGCAGCCTCCCAAAAGTTACACTTCAGCCTCGCCTACTCACTTCTGCCTCCCCAGCAAGGGCTTTCCGGGGTTTAATTTTGCACTACGGACACGCTGTAGCCGCGGCGCGACCCACCTTGCCCGCTCGCAGTGTCTCGCTCACCGGCACCTCCGGGCCGAGCGGCCGCCCCCCGCCACCTCCGGCCGCGCAGCGCTGCCCGGGCCGCGCCGGGTGGGAGCCGCGGCTGCNGGGAAGCGCCGCTGCCCCGCAGGTGGAGCCCTTAAAGCGGCCGGGCGGCCGGGAGCACCGCGCTGAGCAACGCGGCCGCTCCCCGTCCCGCCGTGAGGGGGCGCTGGGCGGGCGAGGCGGCGCCGGAGGGGATTTGCCTCAGGCGGTGGCGCAGGGACCGCTCGGCCAGAAGCCGCTGCCGGCGGCGTGTAAATATCCGAGTTTGGGCCGAGATCACCTCGGGGCCGCGGTGGCAGAGCGGGAAGGTGACACAGAGCTGTGGGGAGCGGTTCGGCCGAGCGCCGGGGCAGCAGGTATCCCTGCGGGCGGGCGTTCCGCGTCTGAGCCCTCGGGGAAGGATGCGAGGGATGAAATGGCGGCGGGAGCGGGGGGGCTGCGCCCGCGGGTGGTACCAGGAACGCTCTGGAAGGCGGCGAGGGCGGCCAGGAGGGGCTGCTGTCCTGCCCAAGTTCAGCAAAAGCTCTTGAGCTTGTGCATTACTGCTGTGCGGGCGTGGAGCCCGCAGCCTTCAGCCGCTTCGCTCGCCGCCGCAACACCAGTAAGAACGGCGCTTTCATCCACCGACCCGTAGGAAAAGTGGAAGCGAGGTTGTTTTGCCCCACTGATTCGCTGGTGTTGATAAACAATGGTCGTTTTAATTAAGTGAAAAAGTTAAAACGACGGCCCGAGAAGAGATAAAGGGCTTGGAAGACAAAAAACGCAGAACGAACATTTTAATTGCCTACCAGGATACTGATGCTGAGATGATTTAAGAGATGGAGCCTTGTGGTGCCTTCACATGGTCCTGCTGAGTGCTGTCAAGGACCAGGCAGCCCACTCCATCCATCCTTCTATTCAGCAGTTCTGTTTGGTTTGTTTTTCTGGGTTTTTTTTAATGTTATGGTCCCCAAAGTATCCTGCAGAAAGTCACCTGTTTTCTCAGTGCAATGACAGAGCCACTGCTTTATGGGTTGGTTAAAAATTAAAAAAAAAAAAAAAGAAAAGAAAAGCCTGTTCCCAAGCGTTGAACCACTAGAAACGCCCCGTTGGAGGCTCCTGGGTTTTGCCCGGGAGCGGGAATCCCCCGGGCCGGGAAGGCTCCGGGCAGGCTCCGCAGCGGCGCGGCCGTGCCCAGGGGCGCTCCGGTCAGCACCAGGGACAGGGCGGCGGCGCGGGCCCGGCCGAGCCCCGGCGTGAGCGCCCAAAGCGCCGCACGGGCCGCGAGAAACACGGCCCCGGAATCGCCCAGTACACAGCCCTTTCGGGAACTATCTCAGCTCCAGCCTGCTTAAAAGCATCGCAGTGCAGGTTTAGTGTTTCTTGTCTTATGGAACGTCAAGTCTCTTTACACTTTAAATACTGACTGTGATACACGTGGAGTGGGGTCTTTTGGTCCAATACACAGGATGCACAGACCAGGCCAGGAAAAAATTGATCTAAATTATTTCTGTATTTATATTTGGCCAAAATTCATATTCATATGGATTGTGACTGAATGGTATTGCAAAATATTGCAAAAATATTCCACTGGCAAGTTGGCTTATATCCCCAAAGGAAACATTTTGCATCTTGTGATGAGGTGAGTAACCTCATAAAGTAGCATACTTGGTGACTTAGGCTGGAAAACGTGATCCAGATGGTGGGAAATTATGTTTATTTTGTGATATTCTGTTAGATTATCCCATTCTGTGTGTGATAGAAGAAAATCAGATTTAAGGACTTATACCTGAACGTTTCCAAGGCCTTCAATAACCTGATTTTCTGCTCCCTGGTAAAAGTATCAGCAAGGATGACTGGGAATTGGCCAATAATCCTGTTCTGATAAGTGGTGGATCAGTTTTGCTGCAGACTTTTTTTTTTTGTTTGAAACAGGATGAAATACACTAGCTTGTATGTTTCTCAATAGGTCGCTCAGGGCCAGGGAATTTGAAAGCTGAGGAGCTCCACTTGCTCAGCACTCTCTAAAAGAGCCTGAAGGCTTGTTCCCAGAAACTTGTGCCTGTCATTTGGAGGGACAAAATCCTCTGCCCCATTTTTCTAGAAAGCACTAGTGACACTATTAAACTCGTATTCTAAATGATGTTTCAGAAATATGTTGCTGACCTACCAATAGCCTTGGAATAGTTCCCTGAAACACCTTCGGGGTCACCACTTGGTACCAAAAGCTGAGCACTGAGACTGCACTGGCTGGGCCATCTTGTGCAAACAATCCTATTTGCTTTCTGGAAAGTAGCTTACTGATAGATTTAGCTGTCCATTTTCCTCACTGACTCACTTGGTGTGATTTGCTTTTGACCCATGAGTTTCATTCCAGCCTGGGCAATTTCCTTTACTGGAAAATTCAGATAGTTCTGTCAAGGGCTAATTTTCTGCAAGTCTTTCTCCTAGCCTTTTATCCTTTCTTTTAATCTTATCTCCCAAACTGTTTCATCAGCTGTTCAGCCTCAGATCAGTCTCAGAAAAATTGTTTTCCTTTTAAATAGGCCCCTCATTTTTCATACATTTCTGCAGTATGGCTTTATTAGGGTTAAGAGGTACTTTAGTAAGCTGTCTGCACAGTTTATTTGCAGTAATTTTAAACTGAAGGTGCGACCACCATGGATGGAAACTTAAAAGAATGATTGCTACCCAACAAGGCTTGCCTCCTCAGCTACTGAGGGGTTCCTCACCAATGATGATACTAGGAAAATTAGAAAGTAAAGTGCAGACACTGCAGCACAAAGTATGGGTGTGCTTTCTCCTGGGATAATGCTTTTGACATCTCATCTCACTCCCTGCCCAGCTGAAAGGGTTCTGAGTTCAGAAATAAACTAGAGATGAGTGTGGCCTCCTGAGAGGCTCTGCTGAGGGATAAGTAACGGGGAGGAAGATGCCGCCTTTGGTTTGGATGGGCTGTGTAGGTGTTATTTCTCTGTGGTGACGCTGATGTGACTGTTCAGACAGAAGTGCTGACATTTAGAGGAGTGCAGGTCTGGGCTGCATTTGCACTGTCATTTACCCAAACTGTAACAGTTCCAGTAAATGGGGCTGTTCCATTTGTGATTGCCTATTGCTTAGCAGTTCTGATTTTCCCAGTCCTTTGCACATGCTGTGTAAAGGGGCAGGAGCGTCAGTGGTTTGTTCCTTCTGTTACTGGCAAGTGAACGAGCAATTTGCAAAACAACTCACAATTTTCACTTCCTTTCTGACAAAAGACTGGGAGGAATTTATTTAAAATTAGGACTGTAGATATGTCCAGTCAACAGTCTGATTCACGTCAGATTGTGTTCTGGCATTGGCAAAAAAGCTGCCAAAGGAATCTAAGACTTTGGATGTCCAAAATTATTTTTTGTTTTGCAGAAATTTTACAGAAAATCTAAGGAGCGTGTAGCAATCACAGCTCAGATGAGGATCATATTTTTAGTGACTCTACTTTAGTAATTTTACCCTTGTAAGACAGAGATTCATCATTCCCAGTTTCAGTCTTGTCTTAATAATTTTGCAGGGTTCCTAGTGTTGCCCACATATAAGAGCAAACAAACATGCAAACAAAATAATCACAAGCTGTTACACAGAGTTCAATAGAACATTGTGAATTGCAGTTCCAGAGTGTTGCTCAAACATTAAAAAGAAGGCTCTCCACATGGTAACCTTGGACTGTTCCTGTCATTCCCTGGGCTATATTATTAGCATAACATTCCTGGTAGAGGATGAAAACAGTTATGGCAGTAGGTAATCGAAGAGGGACTGTTAGCAGGATGAACCCCAGAAATGCTACTTGACTTATAACTCTCACCACTTTCATGCTAAATTTGGGCTAATCTGGCCACAAAATATCAGCACAGAAATCTCGTGCACTGATTTGAGATAGAAGGAAAACTGGAATTCTCTTACAATTTAATATTTTCAGTTAGTTTGGCTAAATAAATGTTGGCCTTTAACTCACTGTTTAACTGTAAATATTCAGTTGTAAATGCAGGCTCTTTGTATAACAGGAAAGGTGACTCTCCTCCCACTTGTTTCCCGTGGTATCTCTCTGCATCTCTCCATTGAAGGTTGATTAATCCATCATTGCATCTTGCTTACAACAGGCACTATTAACCTTCTGCTTGAGTATGCAAAACCTTCCTGAATTTACTTTGCAGCACTCCAAGAGTAAACGATACAACCTTTCACGGGTAATCGTGGGTGCTGCACTAAGTTGAATTGCCCAGCTCCCAGAAGGAGTTAATACTCTACTCTGACTCAGAACTGACTTTGATACTTACCACAAAGCAATGTCACTGGGTGCCAGTCTTGTTCAGTTGGAGTACTTGGTGCCTTGAGCTGATGATTTGTTCTGTTGAGCTCATTGATTTATTGAAGCAGAAAAGAAGACTGGGATAAACTTTGCTGAGGGAACTGTGAACTGAGTTTAACTTAGCTGCTGCTGGAGCCTGAGTGCTGGTACGTTTTTCTTCAAAGGGTGGCATCTCGGTGCCCCACCTTGAAGAAAGATCAAGAATGTCTCGATAGTCAGGTGCTAAATTTACAACTCATTAGATGGTAACTGAGCAATCAGCTCTGTCCTTGCACAATGTTTTCATGAAGGACTAGTAAAGAAAAGCACACCATATAAAAAAAAATGTTCTAGACCACATCTGTACAATCACAACAAGTAAATTTATTTTGTAGCTTTATTGGAAGTTTCGGTAGTTCAAAGTTTGTTTAGGGTCAGCCAAGCTTTCCAACTGAGTTTCAGTGGGCTAGGGGAGGACAAGTGGGATACAAATTCAGGATCCTATTGTATAAGTAACCTGTTTCAATTCCCCCATTGTTTAAAACAATGCATGAGTAAACAAGAATAGAGCTCCCAGAAAAGTCAACAGGAATGCCTTATTCTTTATTCCATTTTTAGTATTTTGTTCCTCAGCCCTTTCCTTTACATGCTGGATCTCAGTTGTGGAGGGAACAGAATAAAAGTTTCAGTGATGAGCTTTTTTTCTTCTTATGAGCTCTTTCAAGTTGAGATCAAGCAAACTAGCAACAGTCAAATTTTACTGAAGTCAAATAATTCTGTTGGAACCAAGCCACTAGCTCTTGGAAGGAGGAAGTGGAGAAAGACAAGTGCCTGCAAGTTACTCACATGTTGAAACAGAAGCATTATGGGGTCCTCTTGACTTGTCAAATTAACCAACATTTGAGTGTAATTTGGTGTAACTTGCACTGTATATATAGTAGCTGTGAATGTTGGATTTGGGACTTCCAAAGATTTTCAGTTGCGGAAGTTCAATTGAATGTCCTTTGCACTATGAGAATCCTTCTTCAAATCTCTGTCTCCTGTCCTGAGAGATACCAAACTGGAGAATAAATACTAGTATTGTGAAAATCTTCAGCATGTAGTCACAAAGTGCTTAGTAGGGGATGTTGCTTTATTGCCACTGGACTTTTTGGTTTTTAACTAAAAAATTCAGACCTGATTTACAATCCCCATGAAGCTGTTTAATTGCTGTGATTTTCTGTTCAGAGAATTCCCCTTAAGCAGTGGATGAGAAACCCAATTCTCATCAGGATCCACCTTGTATGGCTGAATTCTCTGAATCCTTTTGCTGTTAGTCTTTACTGATATCATGCCATTCCTACTTGTTTGGCAGTTCTGGTAAGACATCTGGCCTTGACCATCTTTTGGCTAAAGAAATGTCCTGATCCTAAACCCCAAATCCTAGGTTTTCCAGAAATGGCTTCGAGTGATGCTGGACAGCCAGCTGCGTTATTTTGAAAACTTCTACAGTAATTTTATTTTTAAATGCTGGAATTCAGGCAGCTCACAGTGTTGACATGTTCATGAACTGCTCAAATAAGCAATTGTCTTTGTACTGTGACCCAGTGAAAATGGAGCAGGTTCAGCTGTGATGGGACTCTTTCTATTTCAGGAAACAGCACAATGAAGGGAAGCTGCAAGGTGCAGCTCTGTAACACGTGCTGTGACCTCCTTAGCCCTGTCTCTGGAATCACTGTGGTGTGGCTCCTGCATGTGAGGAAAATCAAGGATTCAGTGAAAGGAGCAAGGAGAAATCTTACACAAGATGGTAACTCTGAGTCCCTTTTCTGGCCCCCAGAGAGAAACAGAAGGTGCCTGTTTCATATGAAGTTACTGTTTTCCAACATTTTTGGATTCCCTGATTTATTTGCAGTCAGTTTATTTTGATGCAGTGCTAATGGGTCTCCTGGGTTGTGTTTTCTTATTTGCTTCCTTTGCCTTTGGTCATACTCCACCATGACCATTTGGGGTAAAACAAGGATTAAAGTGGGTGTGATTTATTGAAATGGAGTTTCAGATCATGTTGCTTGGAATTTACATGGTTTTAATTCAAGTGAAAAAAATAGTATCTACAATGCCCAAAGAGAGCAGCTCTTTCTGTGTGCAACTTACTTCTCATCTAACTGAACATAATGATCCTGAACCTCAAAGACTGGTGTGGCTTTTTCTTTTCCAGAGGAATGATTTTCAAAAGGAATCCATGCAGTGAATGTGAGGAACCACCAAGCTGCCTGATGCTACTACCCCAACTCTGTCCTTCATCAGATTAAGTTCTCTTCTTACTTCACTGAGCAGCAGCAGAAAGTGAGTTTTAACAAGCACGTCTGGAAAATAGCACTTCAAATAAGATCTATCAATTCACATTAAGGGTTCTGCCATGTGCTCCTGTTACTCAGAGGCTTCAGCTGAGGACAGCAGCATCAAAAGGATTCATATTTTTAAATCACAGTTGGAGGGTTATTATAAGCCCAGACTCCATCTGTTTACGTGTTAAGGTGGAACCATAAATAGTTCCCTTAAAAGCCAGGAGGGAGCTGTGTTTAATTAATGCTGGTTTTGCCACCGGAGGGCATTGGGGCTGCTTGGAAGGGGGTTCTAGAAGTGTGAATTATGGAAAGGGTAAGCAAGGGCCTTCCCTCTGGCCATGTGGGTTAACTAGAGAAGAGTTGACTTTCCCTCATTGCTGGAAGTAGGGAAAATGAGAAGAATCTCTAAGAGATGTGGACTGAGCTGAGCAGGATTTCTGCAGTCTGCACAACAGGATGAAGGTGAGCAGTCACACTGGGAAAGAATCTGTATGTTCAGATCTGAAACCTTTTGTCAAAAAAAGAGAAAACCAATTTTTTTTTGTTTGTTTTTAAACCTCTCTTTTTTTCCTTTTTCTTTAAAGGTGAACTTGCATGGCATATTTCATATAGACAAATAAAGGAAGAGGTATTACTGAAAACATTGTCATATGTTCTATTGTGTGGTTATGAGTTTACAACTATGACCAGTCTAGTGTATGTTAATACTGCTGGGACTCTGCTGAGGATTGATTTCCTTGAAGTCACAGCTCAGCACTGGACAGTTACTTTGGAGAATCTGGCATGCTGTGGTAACAGCCACGTGCTCCAGCCACTAGAAATGCTTCTATAAGCTTTTAAGAGTACAGTCTTATTCTTGCCTTCTTTCCTTCCTTTCATAGCCGAGCCTCACTATATTCCTAACAGTTCTTGGAGTTCAAGCTTTGATGAATTGCCCTATTTTAAATCCTTTGATATTAATGGAGCTCTTTTGCACATGAATGTAGAAGTTGGTCCTGAAAGCATAGTGTAGCTCATGTCTGGACAGGGCAGAAACAAATACCTGATGTTCAGAGCAGGCTAAACTATACAGTGTTCTCTGATTTTCATTCTAGGCAACATTCAGGGAAGTTTGTGGAAATCTTGTTGGTTTGATTTTGTAGACCTTCATCCTGTTTATGTTACCCTTGATTCCTGGATGACACTGCTGGTCAAGGATTCCCTTCTTCCATGAACAATTTCTGCCCCATTAATAGAGCAGAAAACTCTAAAAATTATTCTACCACCTGTTTGACTTTGCTCACTTCAAGGGACAAACATATATATTTCATATAGGGCTTTTGATCAAAAACATGTACACAATTACATGCTACGCATTGTTCTTAGTTACGACTTACCAGTAAAATGCCTGATTCTACTTCACTCATGTTACCTGTAAGCAATAACTGAAGTCTGTGTGGTGGGCATCTGTAAATTATTTCTGCTGAGAAAAAGAATGACCATGCGTCCCTTATCCCCTTCAGTAGCAATCTCGGTCTTTCATATGTAATAGTGTAGTTTAGGTGTTTTGATAACTGTACAGTAAAGGAAGAAAATGTGAATAAAATAAATGGAAGGAATAAATTATATTTCCAGTTGTGAATCTTGGAACAAACTGTAAAAACTAGTTGAGAGTAGACACATGATGATGAAGAGCATATTATCTCTATTTCACAGGCCAAAGTACTGAGATATGAGAAGATTAGGTAATTTTCCCAAGGTCACGCAGACAACATGGAAAAAAGAAAAAGTAGAATCTTGAACTTTGATTCAAACTTCGGTTCATTTTCTTAGGACTGTCATTCCTCCTCTTAGTAAGGGTTTGCTTTACCAAAGCGCTTGCTGCTTTCTACATCAAATCAAATTTGCAGCTCAATTCACCTATCAGTATTAACCTTGGCTTAAAAAAAAAATCTGAAAGTTAGAAAAAATATTAATGTAAATTTCCATTGAGTTAGCCAAAAGTACTAGGCTGGAAAAATATTTTAAAAATTCAGTAACTTGTAGTACTGACCTAACATACCCTTAACTCCTTCATTTCTCTTGTGTGTCCTGAGGGGTTGTGTAAATATTTATGAATATGACTAACTTTGGGCATCTGAAAAAACTTAATAAGAAAGCAGTGTTACCAGTTTTACAGCAAAGGGTGCATCTGGATGTGTGTAATACATTTTTTGAAGTACTGAGGCTTTTGAAGGAAATGCTGTTACATTAGAGGTACAGTCACTTTCTTTGTAACCTTTCAGACATGGCACTGTGTGGAAGGGTATAGATGTTGCTTTCTATTTTTCCAGTCGGTGGAAAACATTGTAGCAATCGTAAGTATGCCCATAAGTGTCCCACAGCCTATTCAGGAAATGTTCCTCTACAGAACTTTACACGGGAGACCTTGTGCTATACAGTGATGTAGTTTCAGAATTTTGTGTCTGTTTCCAAACCATCTTCTTGTACGCTTGTGAAAGTTACAATGAAGTGTAAGTGTTGAGGGAAATGAGCAGTGGCTTTGCTTTTACACTGTGGGTAAAACATGCCCCACAAAAATTCCCCTTAGCTTGTTATTTATGTAGGTGTCATGTTTATTTTTTTATGTGCATGGGGAGATTTACTCTCAGGTTATGTCTGTGCACTGACACATCTTAACCAGAGCTGCAGCTCTCTCTGCTCTACACCATACCTAAGGCTTGTCTCAAGCCTGATAAGGCTACACATTCTACCTATCCTCCAAGTTACAGTCAGCATCAGAAGAGCTAATTAGGCTGTTTTTGCTGGTGGATAGATCTGATAGTGGATAGTCATAGATCTGGTGGATTATGACTGAGTATGGATTGCAGTAACCCAGATGAAAGTGGGTCTTTAAAAGGTTCTCCCATATAAAGTCTCCTTGGCAAGGGTTGGTTAAAATTTTCCTGGAAGTGACTGAAAATATCTCTGGTACTAAATCTACATAAATACAAGTGTTTGTGTAAGTTTAAAAAGCAAAACCAAACAAACAAAAAACTGACAAAAACTAAACAGAAGGGTAGGGAAGAAAAGTTCACTGTGAAGAGTGGTGAATCCCTTTCCATTTTTCACAGCCACTGGGGTAGTCCTATTATTTACCCCCAGTTTCAGGTGAATCTTAATTCTGAAAGCCAATTCCATTGCCAGAAGAGTTTGTAGAGTAATGTGTGAACCAACCCCCATGAGTCCAGCTTTGTAGTCTAATATTGGGTGATTCTGACATCTCCGTATTCAGCGAGTGAGCAGTTTCCTCACTGATGTGACTCTTGCAGCATTTGCTTTGCTCTGCAAGCTGAGTATAAAGAATTCCTGTGCTGTGCCTCCAGCAGAGCCCTGCTGCTGCCAGAACTGCTGTAACTAAAATAAGTGTTTCCTTATAAAACACAATAAAAATCTCTTATAATCTGGTTTGTATCAGACTGTTATGGCTGGATTTGCTGTGGAGAAACTTTTCTGCCTTTATTAAGCTTACACCGATGATCTCCTCAGTCTGTTCTCCTTAGAAGGGAAGTAAATAGGGCAGCTTGTAAATCTTGTCAGCTGTGAAGTTTGCATAAGTTTGAAAATGAGCATTTAGGTTATAAATTTGAGGGGGTAAGGGAGGTACAGTAATCACTTAGTGTACAGGACCATGGCCCATGTCTAAAGTTGCTAGGAATGACACTAATAATAATTTATTTATTCATTTTAAGACTGCTTTTATATAAACCTATTTATAACATTCCTATGACATTAGCAACTGCAAGTCTACAAACACAAGTGTTTGAACAGACGCTTGTTATCAGCCACTGAAATACCATGGTCTGATATGAACACTGCCTTGCAGGTAAGGGCCCTCTCTCAGTAGTGGCTTCAGCACCAGAGACAGACAGGTGCCCTGTCAGAGTTACTGAGATGGCAGCGCCTTTCCCTGAGGGATCCGAGGGTGAGGGGACATGGCAGCACTTCTTGGGATGGCCTGAGGAAAAAATGGCACCAACCACCCTGAGGAAAACAGGCACATGTGGGAATGGTGACTTACCCATCTTACACCCTGGAGCTCTACAAACACCCAGAAAGGCATTGGAGGTGTCTTTGTTTACTTCTGAATGCCAAGCTTGCTGTTGGTTTTGCACATGACTTCAAGGAAAATACTGTTTGCTGTTCTGTCTTACTTGAGAACGTGTGAAATGTTGATACTCAATGTCACATTCTGTGATGACACTTGTTAGTTCAGTGGTGGGTGTAAAAAAGTTTCCAAAAGTATGAGATGTGAATGTAACCTGGAAAACACGGGGAGTGAGACCCTGGTTGTATGTGAAAATTGGAAAGCTTGGCAACATGTGGCTGCTGCCTTATGCAGTCTTTCAGCCTTGGCTTGCGGCAGCCATTCATTACACTGGCTCTTGGCACCTTCTTTGCAGGTCCAGCAGTAGTGGCCAATTGCTCAGCAGTTTTGCAGAATTGCTTGAATGATCAGACCAAACAGTTTCACTGGTGACCCAAGCCTGAGTTTCTGCCCTCATGAAGGGGCAGAGCTTGTGTGTTAACTCCCCGCACTGCTTGCCGTTGCCTTTGCCAGCAGCCTGCTCTGTGAACAGCTGCTGGAGTGTACAAAAGGCCAAAGGAAAGTGTCTCAGGTTTGCCCTAGTCCTGTCACACTCCAAGTCACTGGAACATGTCCAAGTTCATGGTAAGCTACAGGCAGTCTCTGCAGAACAGCCTGTACAGTTGACTTGAAGTGAAACGTGAATCATCTCGGTCCTAAATTATTTTATTCTAATCAGTCATTTGTGTTGATGGGTATAAAGAGACAGCAAAACCAAGGGAATGGCTGCCAAGTGGAGGATACAGGACACAAATAAATCTGCTAGGATGAGATGAAATATGAACTAATAATGATTTATTCCAAATGCCACAGGGGTTACAGTGTGAACCACTTGTAGAGATATTCAGATGAGATGAATTTTGTAGGCTTCCCCCTGTAGGATTTTTATAGATACAGCAGAGGTGAAGGAAGGCAAAGCTGTTAGCTGCACAGGGAGTACACACAAGGGTTTTGAAGTGCTCACAAACAAATTCTCCCTAATTAATATATGCTTTACAAGTCTCTTGTAAGTAGATGAGCATGAACAGCTGTAGTTCTTTTTATAGATACAAACTAATCTCTAATACATGTTGGAGTTGAAGGATACAGAGAACAACATGCTGTGGATTCGTAAAGCTCTTCTAGCCATGGAAGTATTCTTTTTATACCCTCTAAAAGTGGAAGGGAATGCAGAGTATAGTCTTGAAGAATACTGCTTGGAACAAAATCATGACTGGAGCAAAGGATCCAGCTATTAGCGACACATATCATACACTCCTTTTTAACACATTAAACAGCATGTGTGAGTTAGACCTATTTTCTTGACAGGTTCAGTCTTTTGTGACCCATAGGAAACAGGCAGGATTTGCTAATGTTTCTTCCCATCTTTTACTGCTGTCAATGGCCTTCATGACAAAAAAAGAATTACCTATTTTTAAAAGCCTAAGAAGTAAGTCATAATAGAACTCCTTAGACTTGAGGAATATCTTTGAACACACTTCCTGTTTGAAGATGATTTCCCTCTTCTTCCTCCTTATTGCTAGCTGTATATATTATCAGTTTAATATTGTCCTCTGCTGGGAGACAATATCCTGTTGTGGTAGGTGAAGGGAGAAACTGTAACAGCTCCTTTCCATCTTTAATCCCTATGATTTCATTTACATAAAAACACTGTGGATTTTGAACAGTGTGTTTCTTTTGGCAATTTATTACCAGCCTGAATGCCTCACTTTTTTTCATGATCTAACATTTGTCTGCTGCAGAAGTCATTATCACCTCCATATTTAGTTTTAATAACCTTCTTTTTAATAAACCTCAGTTTGACCTAAGTTGCTAGAAGTTTGCTTCAAAACAGTGCCCCTGACCTTCTGGAACCCATGGATTTTTCCTCTCAAAGTGATAAGCTCATCACATTTTTATTGATTTTGTGGCTTTTTCTGATGTGACATAGGGAAGAATCGATTTACTTAGGACCAAATGCCTTGCTGGGTTCCCTTCATTATTGCAACCAACAGGAGAACTGCTGGAGGGCCTGTGGGGAAGAGCTGTTTCAATAGGTCTTTTGGGCTCAGCCCCACTTTGGACTATACCTCATAATTCTTGTGGTGTAGACTGCTATGAATTGCAAATGAATTTTTTCCATTTCTTCTTATGCACTAGAAGAGACACCAGGGAAGAGCTGAAAATTACTATTGATAGAACTCTTTCCCTTTCCTTTCAGGGGAAATAAGTACAATCTCGTGGATTTAGTCACTGTGGAAGAAAACCCTCAGCTGTACAAATGCTGCTGTTTAGAGAAGGGGAAAATGAAAATGCCAAAGTAGGGATGGTGTGGATTCTACACATCTTA
>VYZT01008588.1:387-17696 GCA_013400735.1 Pomatostomus ruficeps
ACTAAACAAACAAATAGGAAAAAAAAAACCACAATTCATGCCTCTGGGGACAAACAAGTTTTTGGATTTTTGAGTTCCCAGTGGTTTAGGATCAAGGTTCTCAAATATTGTACAGATACGAACTTTGTGCCAAAGGTGTATCTTTTACTTTTCCTCACATGAAAACAAATACTATCATGGGAAAAAAAATCCATAGTCACATACTTGGCAGGTTAGATTTTTTTAGCTGTTTTTTTTTCTTTATGTTCTTGTTCTCATTTAGGATGAACCAGCTTTAGACTGTGGTGTAGCTCACTCCAAACACTGATCTGAGCCTGTGACATGAGCTGTCCCAGTCAGCTTCGTGGGAGAAAGGCACCTACCTCAGGTGACAAGCAGGTAAGAGGTAGGTACACCCTGTGCTTGGGCATGTGGTGATGGAGGAGCAGCTGTGCAGCAGAAAGAATGTTTGAATGTCTGGGGGCGAGGAGGGAACCTGAGCAAATGATGTGGGGATGGAACAGCAGGATGTCAACAAGACAGCTCAGCCAGAGGGGTAGGATACAGGATGAAGACAAGGTTTAAGACTAGGATCCATTAAATGGCTAGGATTTACTGGGCACCAATGGGCCTCAGAGGTATATTCAACAAGAACAGCTGGAAAACCAAGCATGAAGCAAATTCATGGCCAGGAGTCTAGGAAGTTAAGAGAAGAATAGGATAAAGAAGTTGTAATGGGGTGTCCATGACAATCTTCAAGTTGAAGATACTGAGAAAGAAGACAGAAAGGGCAAAATGAAATAAGAAAAAGAAAAACTAGGTGGGTGAAGAGGTAGATAAAAAGCATGTGGCAAGGGAGCCTGCTGTTGGAGAGGGTGTGAGAAAGACACATCACAATGCAATAAGACATGGGAATATATCAAGGCAAGAGAAACGAACAAGTTACAGTAAGAGAAAGCGAATGACATGGTCTAGGGAATAGCATCCAGAAGTCTGCAACTACAGCCTGAAATGGCTGTCAAGGTGATCTGTGAAATCACCTGGCAATCTGTGCCTCTTTCTCCTGTAATGCTGATTTATAATGATCATAGATCTAAATTCTAGAATGCTGTAGAACTGTGAGTTCTATAGTGCTACAGTGGTCTCACTATCTGTATATAAACAAATATTTCCCCAAGTAAGACGGGAACATGAAGTGCCTCAGCTCTACTGAGGTATGCTCAAGTGTCTGTACGATGCCATAAGATCATTTTTTGAGGGATGCAACATATAATCTTCAAATTTTATTTCTGTTTTCTATTTTAATAATTGGTGACAGACCTGCTGTACTAATGACTCTGGAACATGCAGAGGAGAGGACCGAGAGCTGCTTTTGTTTTGTGCATAAAGATCAGGCTGTGACTGTGTGATTCCTGTGTCCTTATACACACCCATGGCAACTGAATGAAGATGTCATAAACACCTTAATTCTGGCATTTCCCGGAATACCACTCCTCATAGTAGGGGTGTTTTGAGTGTGTATATTTGTATGCCCATGTTTCTTTACACTGTGACTGTTGGTGTAAGTCAGAGTTTGCATTCATGTAAAAGTGTAATAACTGAGATAAATATGCTTCTACTCTCTCCTTCAGATTTTAATGACGGGATAAACTGCATGTCAGAACAGTATCTCAAAAGAAATTGCTTCTATATCTTGATTAAATCCCTCTCCTCCATGCAAAAAACCACATTTCCAATATTTGACTTCACAAATAATCATCTTAATTCTAAAATCAAGTATTTTTAAGCAGAGAGAAAAGCCAACTAACAGACTAGACCTTAAATATTGAGGTTATTTTAGGATATGATAACAGGAATGGGGATTCATTGTGTGCAGTAGCCATTGTGCATAGTGGTACCATCAAAATCTTAAGAAGAAATTAAGAGGTTGACTCTTACTGTAGGAGATGTACAGGCATCTTTGACTGGTACATGAGAAATTAAGTAGCCACCAGATCAAACCAATTAATTGACGGGACACTATTCTGTGTCTTTTGAGAAGTTCAAGCGAGGCTGCCCTGTCAAGTGCATTCTGTGTGACAGCAGCAGCACCACCAGCATAGTGACAGGTCCTTGTTACAGGAAGAAAATAGCGAGGCTTTCTCAGGTTCAGAGCATGAGGGTGTACTTGAACTCATCTACACGCTAATTTCTGTGCTTCAGACAGAAGTGCAGTTGTACTCACGAGGAAGCACTGCCTTCTTTAGCCTCTTAACTATTTGGTTTGCCCCCAGTGGCTTCCTTGAACTCACTGAACAAGGTGAACTTTACAGTAAAGTAGGGAGTAGATTAAAAACTGCCTGCAGCATCAGAAACAATTTGCGTTGGCTAGTTTATTCAAACAATTTGCAGCTCACAATAACTAGAACTCTCTATAAAGAAATTCCTTTAAATTAAGTGTGCCCTAATAATGACTATAATATGTATAGAGCTTTTGCTAAAAAATCTAGTTATCTGATAAATGATCTCCATGAAATATCTTCAGTTCTGCCATTCACAAAAAGCTGTCCTTGTTTTGAACAGGTTGTACTGTCACTACATTTTCAGACTTGTTTTCAGCCACAACTGGGAGATATTGACCTTAGAAGACTCCAAAGGTTGATCTTATAGACAGTCAGCATCTTTAGATAAAATTAGGGTTTTTCCCAGCTGATGTAGTCTGCCAAAATTCTTCCCATTAGTGGCATCTTACTAATGTCATAGAGCCCTATAATTATAGGGCATTTATGTCTTCATATTGCCATTAGTATAAATTTACTTGTATGGCCAAAAACAAGTTAAGCGTTTGGTTGAACCAAAATAGCTGAGGGAAACTGATACCATTAGTCTCTCTGGAATGTTAAAAACATTCTTAAGGATTAAGGATTATGCTTTACATTTAACTGTGCTCGTATGAAGTATGCTGCAGTTAATTCTATGGAACCTGAGTTAAAAACGGCACCATTTAATTCTCACATAAGTTTTAAGCATGCTATATTTTCTCTCCTTGAGCTAAGGGATTCTGGACAGCTGTCAGTGTACTCATTTTTCCATATTTTCCACACTTCCTTCCAGTAGAAAAGGCTGCCTACTCAACAGAAAACTCATATGAACACTATCTGTTTGAAAAATGTTTACTATCTATGAAGAGTTTATAAGAATATAAAAGTACAAACAGTTCTTGCATCTATAAAAAAATATTAAATTTACTTTTCTTGTGGTCCTGTTAGCATCATGTGAATGCTGCCTCTCTGTATTACCAAATACTCAAGCAAAGGTGGTTACCAAGTACAGCATTTTCATGCATCTGAACTTATAGCAGGAAAAGAAGCTGACCACTACTGAGTTCACCCTCTTTCTGAAAAGTACCCCAGCCACACTTCTAATTTTGCAAAGGTTATTCAAACGTAAGCATCAAATTGCCTGTGCTTTTGTTGGAGTGTAGGTTTTGGATATGGGACATAGGCGAGAATATAGTAACTGTTTAATGTTCATAGTTGATTATAAATACATTTCAGGTCTGTATTAGCAAGGTCAAGATCAGGGAATCTTTGCATGGGATATCAATTTTCAACATGATACAATAACCACAGGGTCCCAACTCTTTGTTCCATTGTGAAGACACAGGATATCTCTCTTTTGAATTTGATAAATGTGAGATAAAGTAGCTTATCTTTAAAAAAAATTGAGTAAAATTATATGGAATAATAACACTGTTACCTTAGTCTGACACATCTCAGCTAATGCAAAAATAGTGAAGGACAGGATTCCTGAGGTTCCTGAAAGCAATAGCTGATAAATTCTGGATAGAAATGAGGAAGAAATACACAATAAAGGAAACTGCGAAAATCCCAAAATAAACATGTCTGGAGACAAGTTTGCTTTGAGCATTTTCTTCAACTGTTGCAATTAAACGAAACCTGTAGATTATGCTATTAAAGAAACTGCCAAACCAAAAAACCCAACCAATTTTAGAGTTTTATCTCTGCTATACCTCTATATGTCAATATAGTTATGTGAAACTTGTGTTGCAGAGAATTTGAATATAAATTTGGAATTCTGAGGAGGCAGCACATTGATATGACCTCAGGGAAAGGAAGATACAGCAGAGGGGATCAGAACCTTGCGTACAGTCAAGATAAAATGTTTATTTATTCCAGTTAAAAAAACACAACAAAACAAACCTATATGGCATTACAAGTTAACCATAAGGACAAGATCAGAAAGGTAAGCGCTTATGTGAAAAAAACAAGCAACCAGTTACAACTTCCAAAGAAAAAATATTTGGAGCTTCCAAAGAAAAAATATTGGCCTACACAGAATTCTTTTTTAATAGAACCTTTTTTTTAATAGCACTTTACAGAGCCACTTCAGTTATTACTTTAACTTTTTTTGTGAAAACAACATATTGGCATAAGACCTGGTAAGACCACTTACACAGTAAAGTTTTTTCAGGTCAGGGCCAACCTAAGAGTTGTTTGTGGTAGAATATGACAGGCAAAATACTTCTCTTGACAAGGCAATTTAAATCAGCAAAACTGTATTCCAGTGAGTATACTTTACTCCAGAACACCTTTCCTCTTCCTATGATAAATAAGTTATCTTGAGAGCTTGGCTGCACTTAGCAGGTTTGGTGATAAGAGCTGCACTGATAGAATTACACCAGCCACTCATTTGTAGTACAGAAATAGATCACTCTGATAAAATAGCTTTCTTTGTAGGTGCAGCTTAATCCAGCTTCTTGAACAGAATTATATATACTATCAAAATACTTTTTGCTGATTTTTAAACTAAAACTTCTGTCTTCTTTACTATTTTGATTAAGGGTGTTATATCTAAAATGATCAGAAGAGTAACAACTTTGAATGCAGACTACTGCTGACAAAATCTTAGGATTCTTAGCTTAATGCCTTCTTGACATGCTTTTAGGTACCTTCACTCCTACAGTTGTGTCTGCCAGAGTGTGCACTGTCAGGCTTTTGGCTAATACAGATATGCCAGTAAAACCTGCAATGTAAATGTGGCCTTATACTGGTGTAATTTATTCCCTTTCCAGGTGGGACAGAACTAATATAAGCCCACTTACCACTGGGTGACTGTTTAAATCATAGATTGTACCAATATAGATTTTAGTGTGTACTAATGCAGCAATCTTAATGTTCCACCTGTAGGGCAGAATTGCACTGATTTCACTTAAATTGGCTTTAAATCTCACATAAATCTTTAACACAAAAACGCCATCCTGGGAGTCAGCTGCTCCGATGTTCCTACGCATTATCTGACTCTGCAGCAGCGTCCTCCGAACATGTCAGGAAGCTCACTCTCCTTAAGGAGGGTAACCTGTATCAAACACCTCCCATTCATCATGAGGAAATGGTGCATGCACAATGCACAGTTATCATGGAGCCACTGATGCCTGGTCACCCGGTCACTTGCTAATATGTCAAAGCTGATAGTTATACTGAGATAGGCGCCTGCATGGACAAATGTCGTGGTTTCGATCCTGGCTAAATGCCAGGCACCCACGGCAGCCACTCACTCGTTCCCTCCCCTGCCACAGCTGGGCAGATGAGGGAAGGAGAGGGGAAAAAACCAAGGGAATTAACTCAGAGGTCTATGAGTTGAGATAAGGAACCGGGAGAAAACGCTCTAAGGACAAACCAGGCTCAGCTTAAAGGTTGCAAAAGTGAAAATTTATTACTACCTGAGTTAGAAGGAGGATATGAGAAATAAACTAAACCTTTAAAAGACACCCTTCTTTCCACTCCCCACCCCTCCCTCCCTCCCACCAACAGTGCAAGGGGGGCAGGGTGTGGGGGTTCAGGTCAGTCCGTTTCCAAGATCTTCTTCCCCTGCTTAGGGAGAGGAGTTTTTTCCTCTGCTTTGGCCATGGGGTCCCTCCCACGAAAGACAGTTCTCTGTGAACCTCTGTGGCGTGGTTTTTCTTGTCCACGGAATGCAGTCCTCCAAGGACAAACTGCTCCAGCATGGAAGCAGGGGGCCCCTCTCTCTCCAACCGGGTCTCCCACCTGGACTGCAGTTTCCTCCGACATCCACCCGCTTCAGCGTGGTCACCTCCTTCACAAACTGCGGGACTTTTATCTCAGTCTCTGTCTCTCACTGGGCTGCACCTGCTACGGCTTCTCTGGCATCTACGGCTCCTGCGGCTTCTTCCATGGCTGCTGCGGCTGCTGCGGCTTCCGACATCTCCCGCTCCAATGTTGGCACCTCACCCACGGACTGCAGGTGGCTCTGCATCCCTCATGGACCCCATGGACTGCAGGGGGGACACCCCGCCTCACCATGGGCTCACCACGGCCTGCAGAGGAATCTCAGCTCCAGAGCCTGGGGCACCTCCTCTCCCTCCTTCTTCACTGACCTTGGTGCCTCCATGTTGTTTTCCCTCACATGTTCTCACATCCTCCTCCTTCTCTAACTAAAAGCAGCTGCGTGTGTGTGCATTTTGTTTTGATTTTTCCTTAAATATGTCATCACAGAGGCGTAACTAACCTTTCTAATTGGCCCAAACATGGCCAGTGACATGTCCATCATCTTCAGAGCCATCAGAGATTGGCTCTGCTGGAAATGGTGAAGAACTCCAGAAACTTCTCACAGGAGCCATCTTTATGGCCCCTTCCCTTCTACTAAAACCACAACAACAGAGTATGCCTAAACGCTTCACACAAGTAGGGTAAATTACCCTGTCCCAAGGTTTATGTTGCCGTTACCAATACAATTTAGTAGTAGTCTATGAAGTTTAATCCTAGATCTGTGCCTGTGTGGTACACTGAAATTGCCTCTGCAGTTGCACTATGGACATATCCTTTATGCTTCAAGCATATGAATATATTAATTTCTGACAAGGGGTGACATCCTTTCCCTGAAGAGCTTCAGATTCTTTAGAGTTATGAAGCAGCTTCATGAAGAGGTGGGCACCCACACTGCCCTAAATGAGGGTTAATATAAGAATTTTTTTTCATTAAGTTAAAGTGAAGTGATTTAGTCTACACCTTGACCTCTGTGTCTATGCTCATATGTCCATCGCTTTATATCAGTGAAAGAGTGATTTCATTCATAAATCTGGCCCCTGCTGTATCATAAAATACACAGCTAAGATGAAAACAATGTCTACAGACAGATTTTCCCTCTATTTACCAAGGCAATTTTAATTAATGTTTTTGGTTTGTACCTATGTAACTGTCCTGTGTGGCCAAGGACAGAGAAGGAAATGCAGGTAGTAGAACAAATTTTTTTATTTTTTTTTTGCTGTGCTCTCTTTTTGAAGAGATAAGTGGGAAGAAGGAATTTGCATTTTTATTTAAAGCAACAAAAGTGAATTTGCATTTTACCAAGAACTGCAGTTTCTGTTCTCAATGCCTAATAAAATATTGATATTAAAATAAACAATGAAGTCACTTGAACAAATAAAAAATTTTAATTAGTTCAGCTAAGTGATGAATTCAATTTTATTTTCATATTTAGAACCCTTTTGGATGCTGCCCACTGCTCACTTTGGATTCAGGGAAATATAGGTTTTTAACTACTGCATCTAAAACAGAGACGGAGCTTAAAGAACTGGAAGTCAAAAAATAAATAAATTAGCTCTCTGCTGTCGTGAGCTGGAGCTTCACAGGTCACATTTGAGCTGCAAAGAGTGACTAGAAAGACTATCAGTGTGGAAAAGAAGGCTCATTGATGTCAGCAATAGGTACGAGTGACTTGAGGAAGGACTTGTGAACTTTTCAGGAAGGGTTCTAGCTGACAGGAGAGAAGAAGACAGTATCTGCTTGTCCTCTTTCTCTTCCACTGAAATAAAAGTTTGGTCCTGGCTGAAGATGGCTGTTTTTTCTTGGAATCCCACTATTTTTTAAATAGTGACAAAAGGACTAAATTAAGCCTTTCTGCTCCTCCAGTTCTTGTAGATTGACTTCTGCCAACTGTTTCACCATAATTCCTTGGCTTGTATTAAAACTGGAATCTCCTGTTTCCCTTCTCAGTGCTAAATGGGCCCAGCCATGCTTTACACTGAAGAGCAAATAGCAGGGTACAGCCAACACAGTGAAGCAAAGCGCCTTGATTTTAATTGAGCTTTTTGAATTTGCACTACTGATTCCTCATTTCCAGGTCAGTAAGAGCAAATGGATAAGTCTTCTCCAGAAAAAAGAGTGAATATAACTGATGAAAGGTGAGGAAAGAATTCATGGAAGACAACCAAGACCCCAAAGCAAAAGTAGAGCAGGTTTAAATAATGGAATGTGCAGCAGCCTCTGCTGTGATTTCAAAAGGACACTTGCAATGCATACATGGAAGCACTTTCATTTAAATTAATAAACACTGTTATAAAAATAATGCATTTGCATCAATAAATAAAGCAAGTATTTTAGAGGCATACTGTATGAATTCGATGTCCCCTTGGAGCATGGACTACACACTTCATGTGATTCACTTACTGTAGGTGGGCAAGAACAAAGACAGTGTTAGGATTTGTTTTAGTGGTGTTTCTCTTCATAAAATTATTTAAAATTGCGTTAGTGGTGTTCTTCTTCATAAAATTATTCAAGATTGCAACACACTTAATATAGCAGAAGCATCTACAGGAAGATTTTCAAACCCAAGAAGTTTATGTACCTAAATTTTTCTTTATCCAAACTGGCACATATTGAGATATCAATTTGGAAAGGCCTAGGTTCAGGACTACACAAAATTTGGACTTTAAGGGCTACATCAAGCTAGGCATACAGAAAAAATCATAGTTATTATTTGGGTTGTGTTCTTCCAGCTGCTTTGAATAGTTGTGATATTTTCAATATGAGAAAAAATGATGGATGTTTGATAAAATTTTTGGGGACAAATATTCTTTTGAACCTTTAGTTGGCCTTCATTTCAGGTTGACTTATGTCATAGTTTGTGGCCTTCTTTTATTGTCTGTATCCTGTGTTTTTAAAAAGAGTACTGGTAAAACTGCTTAAGAGGAACTAAATAACACAGAGCGTGATGTTTCTGTTTTCTGTTGCAAACCCTGCCTGCTTAACAGTGATTTCCTTATTCAATAAAAAATGTATTGACTACCAAGACTCCTGTTTATGATGACTTTATAAGTGTAAATATTTTCCCCAGTAAGACTGGCACATGAACCCCTAACAGGCAATCACTCCTTTGTCTCTCACTCATTACTAGATAAGAATACATATATTTCTGAAAAATTGCGGATAAACCCCTTGACCTAAACTTAACACCTGGTAATCTCAAACCTTGATACAGTTTTGATAGTGCTCAGCTTACCAAGTTGGACAATCAAACATGAATGTATTATGTTACACATAGTTTCAAAACTACCTCAAAACTTAAGGAGTAAGAAGATTAAAATAAAGAAGCAAAATAAAAGATGAGAAGAGTACTGGAGACAAAAATAATAGTAACAGGAGAGGCTAGGATGAAAAAACTCTTCTTTATCCCTGTAAAAATTAGCTTGAAATAAAAGTTATATATATATTTGGTGATTGCTGTCAATGAGAAAGATCTTCAGCTTTGGGTTTTCAGTGCCTCTTTCTCTTTTAGCTTTCCCTCTCCTCCTTTGTGTTGCCATTTCTGCATACCTTACAATTCCTGTACCTTATTCATTGCCTTGATTACTGCGTGCAAGGTCAACTATTACAATAACATGTTCCTGAATCCTCCCACTCTGTACTTCACCAAACTCTGAGAACACTGTATAAATGTGATATGTTCTTTGCCAAACAGGGCATTATGCAGAGAGACAAGTAAGCTGTATAGAGCTCTGAACTCCAGCAATATGCTGAGAGGGCAGGTGCATAAAGGTTTTGGATTCCAAACTTCTGTGGACATAGTGTAAGCCAAAAACTGAAGAAAGGCCAAATATAAGAGCTTCATGAACAGATTTTGTAAATTTAAAAAGTAGATAGAGACTAGTAGTCAATTAAAAAGAAATGAGACATAAAGGTGTTGATTCTTTTCATTCTTTTTTTCTGAATTGACGTTGTGGATTAAAGAACCCACTATTGCATGTCATCTTAGTGTAAAGTTAAAGAGGTCTCGATACCAATGGGCGTAGTAAAAAATGGCATCTCAACTGCAAGCAAGATTATCCGGAATTAAGGGCAGATATCAGAGCACATGTGACTATTCATGTTGTTAATCTGAGTAGCTTTATGTATACATGTATGTACATATGTATGTATGCACGCATTTTTAAGGAGCAACCAGTCCATGGCGCCAGACCTCTCTTGCCTCTTTAGATGCTAGCACGACCTCAGAATTGAAAGAAACCCAGAATTTTCAGCTCTCTGGGTTTGCTAAGAAATTTGTGCAGGAAGTACCTTCCTCCATGCTACTCCCTGAAAGTCTCACAAGAGAGCTGTCTGGGGAGCAGTATTCCCCTGAGCAGTATAAAAGCTTATGCCTTGAATAGTCATTTCAGGGAAGGGGAAATGCACTAAGTGTGTAACACTGCAAATTAGGCATGACTGCCTAGATCCCTTGGATATTAAAGAGAAAAAACCCCAAGCTATAAAAATGATCTCATAATTATCTAATTGCTGTTATTTGTTGAAATCTTTAACATACAGGATCCTTCCCTGAATAACACTCCATAAATAAATTGGTTTTATTAAAAGCTGATCACCCCCCTCTTAAAGTCTTTGTCAGATGGAAGAGAAGAGGAACTAGTCACTGCCCCAGACAAGGTGGGAGCCACAGGACTGCTGCTGACTCAGTGAAGCAAATGAGCTTTGAGTTTCGGCTGACAAAGCAAATGTATTTTTCCTTCCAGTTTTCCAGTTCCCCTCACAAAGAGACTGTAATGAGGCCTAGCAAAATAAAACCAACATTATGTCATGCTGCAGTGAGACAGCACTTATCTTTATCTCTTCCAAATCTTATACTGAAAGCTGCTGAACCCAAATAACTCCTCTGAGTTTTCGAGGGAACAATGGTTTCCAAGGTCCTCAAGAAAAAACCCATGCTTGCCCAGTCAATTCTCTACCCAACTCAATTATCAGGGGAAAGAATGAAGCTTTGACACCTTGAGGAGTTCACTTTGACATTTACAGATGGATCTGTGCTGCGTGGATTATATTATTATTTCTTCTGCAAAGAGAAACATGTCTAAGTGACATTAGAGTCAGGAAAATGCAGAAGAACAGAAGAAGATGTAACTTTTTCCTCTGAACATAAGTCATCAAGTCTCTCTTTTTCTTTAAAACTGTTAAAATGAAGGCTCTGGAATGGACAGAAAGGAGGTGAGAATATTGTCTGAAGAGATTTCTTACAACTGTATTGCTAGAACAGACAAAAATGAAACTTCTCTGTCAGAAGGGCACAATAAGCAGGACTATAACACCTGTTCCTGAAACCCTGTTATGTTTGAAGCATGGACTGGAACTTCCAGCTGTAGCTAGTTAGTTCCCACGCTATGGGCTCACCTCCCCAGGCTACCCACCTGTAAAGCAACACACATCCAGTGAAGAACGTGAAGTGAATTTTAATACTGAATATACTTCTAAGCACTATAGCTGAAATCTGTGGAAATTTATTAGAGATTAATCTAAACTCTTTATCAGTAATGTAAATAACTATTAACTTATGAGGACACTGCTGACTGATTTAAAGCCTGACTTTTTCTTTCTCATTCTCTGAAATATTCATTAGTATTAATAAAAATTTGGGCTATGCAACAATGCAGGATTGGGTCAGGAATACTCATGCATAATTGAAATATTAAAAGGTTCTTCCAGATATATAGTGCTCTTGACTGCAAAAGTCTACAGCTAGAAGTACTTGGAAAGCATTTAGATTGCAGCAAATTTACTACTTGCAGCCAGTGATTTATTTCATGCCCTAATGCACTAAAAGGTCAGTAGCCTAAATTTATCTCAGTGATTTTCAACAGATTATATCTTTTACAGTGTGTTCATACATCAGCTACCTTTGGATGCTAATGTTCATTCTAATCTCCAAATTCTTCAAGTTAATGAGAATTTCTTTAGATCTGAACTTTGTCTTTCTTTTTTTTCCTTCCCCTTTAATCTGACCATAAAATCACCCTGCAGTAAGATGTTATATTCTGACTTTTGGCCTTATTTTGAGCAGCTAGTAACAGCTTTTAATTTGGAAAGACTATCTCCAAGTTTACTGCGCCTGACTGGTTTCAGCTCAATTGTTTCCCCAGCCAACAGAGCATTTCATTTCTCCTGAAGGTCACTGCAAGCTGCCAAGGCATTGAAACACATCAGCTTTTCATTCATGCTGCAATCTAATGTCGCAGTACCATTAAGATAAATGGAAGTAGGCATGTATGTATTACTTTTTTCTATCAACAATTACCAAATTTATTTAATAAAAAGAAAATTAGTCCATCAGTGAATGTGCAACTGGTAATAAGTAATAACCTGCCCTCTTTGACTCCAACATTTTCTTCAAATCACTAGAAATTAATCCTTTCCTTACAGAGGTTTGACTGCATGCTGATAATTATTTGTATAAATTGCACCATCATGTCATCTGCTTGTGGAACTGGCTCTTCCAACCAGAGTACAACTAGTTGCAATAAGATGGTGATGTAGAAAGTTAGATGGATCCAAACTATCGCATAAAACAAACACAGAGGCCATCTGTTGGAGGAGGGCAGCCATTAACTGTTTTAAGGGCCTGGATGTGGTCCAGTATTGTTCATTCTACCACCAAAATGAAATGACTATTCTAATCAACAACATGCATTTTAAAACTGGGTCATCATATGTCTCCAATGCCTGTGTTGTTTGGAATCAATGTATGCGGTGCTGACTCACACTATCAAAAGGCAAACTAGTCTGTTTTCAAGATGAAAGGTTTTTGTGTGTCTCAAGTTTGTGGAATTCCTTTAATCTGAGATATTGTTAAAAATTTTGTTATGACTCAAATTCAAACTGGAAAACTGAGACTAGAGAGTCTGCCAAAAGAAGCTTAGTATCTTAACAGCTCTGCTGGACATTTTACTGTATTAGTAAAATGCAGTGGTCAAAAAAGACAATAAGAATAAAGAATATATAAGAAACTACAATAATATTAATAATAAAAAAGGAAATATAAACTTCAAAAAAAGAAGAATACCAGAGTCTATGCATTAGTTGCTCTCGTTTATTTGAAATTGTTACTCTATAGTTTATTTAAAAGACAAAACAAGTTTGTTTATTTATTTTAAATTACTCTATAATTTATTTAAAAGAAAAAACAAGTTTATTTCCTTGACCTTCCATATTTCCAGTTGAATATTCTGTTTAAATTTGGACTTCTGAGTGAATTTGGAGATTTTTAAGGAGTTCTTAGATCTCCTGTTGCAGTGGTGGGAAACCCATTAGCTGGATGTGAGAACAACATAATGCAGACACAACTTGGCAAGTTTCCTCACAAAAGCCTGACAAAAGACCTAAAATGGGTCTATCAACACCTTTGTTGTTTTACAAGTGCTGCCTTGGGAAATGCTGTAAATTATGCCTAGATCTTTGATAGGCTTGTCATACAGATAAATACTTACTACAATCAAAATAAATTAAGCTAATTTTATTCATGGTTTCAGTCAGAACTAAGCTCAAATCTCAAGCAGTGAATAACTAGCACACTGCATGCAGTTCAGACTGAAAAGATTCTCAGCTGATAATTACAAATACAAGGAAAAGAAGGCTGGCTTGTTTCATATAATACTTTTCTTGTATTTGTTCCTTATGTAAAATTCTAATTAATCAAATGTTAGACAAATACTAGAATAACTAAATATTGTTTGCACTTGAAATTCAGGCACAGAATGCTGGAGCAAGCTTCCATGTCTGAACACTGGTACCAATGTATTTATAATACAAATATTTAAGAAAAAAATCAACCTTTTATGGGATTTTTATCTATCAAACCAGCCATATTACAGATGTATTATTTGCTGTAAAAATCTAATTAAGTAATTCAACAGTGTAACTGGTCTAGTCCTTGTCTAACAGTAAGGCTACTTTTCTCATCTGGCTAAAGTTCTGAAATGGAAAAGTAAGCCAAACAGTATCTAATCACTTGGGGTCAAATCATTCTCAAGGCATGAGGAAAACTTGCTCAGGTGCACCAAGCCCAGAAGCACAACTCCAGATCAATCTTTCAGCTTTTTTCACAGAGAATGTGTTTTTTAGTTAAGCATGTTGAGGGAACAATAACATTTTTTCTCTCCAAAGTAGTGAGCTAAGTCTGAAGTTCTTGAACTTGCAGAGGAGCTGAATGTTTCTGATCCTCCAAGAGGGAAACTTCTTGGCCATTGGCACTGAAATCCTATTTTAAAGACGAAAGTTTACAGAGACAGATTTTGAAGTCATGCTACCTCAGGCACAGAGATCTTCTGTAGAGTTGACTTGCAGGTATGTATCGGAGAAGAAATTATCCAAAATGTACTTTTTTACCTAACTTATGTGTCTAGAATGTACACAGTGGATGTAAAGCTAAAGTACCTGTAGGTTTTTCTACTCACTCTTGGGCTCATACTCTGTATTTCATAGCATTATTTATACTGGGACAGTGGCTGAAAAATATATCATTATTATTATATCAGTATTTTATAAGCGATTTTGTTCTTATTTTTGGTAACATGAACTGCTGTCCAAATAAGAAGTGAATTCAGAAAGGGGAACAAATGTGCATTTTTTCCCACATGCTTTAGTTTTTATGAAAAGAATCGAATAGAGAAACACCACTCTCACCAACTATTTCCTTTCTATGTGTACAACAGCTGTAAAGAGCAATAATTCAGTGATACATTTGGATCTTTTCAGAAGAGGAGTGTGCCAATTGTAAGTAATCTAATAGCAGCCACATTAACGTCAGCCTGAACATTTGATTGCCATCAAACAGAAGACAAGCAATTACAGCATCCAGAACAAACTCAGAACCAACATAGTTGCTAAGACATTTCAGCCCCACTCCTCCTATAATCTTCTCCCTTAAAAAAGAGTAGTATGAATGAGTGTCTGATTCACTGGGATTCCTAGGCAAGTGATTGCCTATGTTGGTGACTCAGATTAAAAATCTAACTCAGAGGAGCTGTAGGAGATTGCTATCCCTCTTCCTCTGACTGTGAATCAGCTTACTCATGGCTGAAATTAGCCTTTGTTTAATACTTCCCAAAGCAACTGTCTGCCTGTCATACTGACTCTTCTGCTAACAGATATTTTGGATCTGTTGTGTTTACTACGCACTAGCCAAAAGATACAGAACTAGTCCACAACTCAGTCTTGAAGCATACTTGGGAAAAATGTTACCTGATGGGCTTTTTAGAGCCACTGAAACGTCCTGTTTCCTTTTGTTGATTTTTCAACTTTGGCCAAAAGCTGAAAAGTCTGCTCCCCCTGCAGAACCAACAGCACAGTTCATACAATTGCTTCTTAATCCAATGGCAATAAAATCAGCTTAGTTCAGACTAGAAAGTTAAACTGTTTAAATAGCTTGTTTCACTCTGTGCTGGAAGCTGGTGAGGGACTTCTCACACCCACACCACTCAGCAGGGCAGTGGCAAGTGTGGAGCAGTGAGTGCTGCAAAGTGTTCACCCCTGCATGAAGAAGAACCCAGCTGTCATCTGATTTCCTTCTAGTCCAAAGGTTTCAGCACCACAGAGACAGCAGAAAGAGAAAGAAAGCAAAAAAAAATATTCCTATTATTAAGAAAAAATCATACACTCTTATCGGAACTTTAACCTCATTTAACTTTTCACTTTATCCTTGCTCAGAAAGAAACAAGAAAAATAAGAAAACTCTCTCCTCTAGTGATTTGTTTGCATTAGAGTTCAGTCTCTGGCTAATTAAATAGCCCCAGGTGCCAGACAGAACCTTGTTTGCAATAACTTATCTTGTCTTGGTCAGTTCCTCAGCTCTGCTAGCCAACAGCAAAGCAGCAGATAATTCTTTCCATTGCTGTACTACAGTATAACACAATTAGAGGTAATTAAACCTTCCATTTGAATCAGCATAAGTGGCATGGCATATCTCTAGGTCCTGTCACTTTCAATGCCTAAAGAAAACTCCAATACATGCAGGAAATTCTCTCTTCAGACCACTGTTTGTAACAGTTAATAGTGTGGATTACACTGTTTGACCTGAACAACACAGCACTTGACAGCCACCAATAACCTAACATGATAAGAGTGCAAAAAATTTTTTCTCCTCATATTCTCCTGTCTATTGAAAGAGTTAACTCTGAGATAACACATGAGGTGAAAGAACAGGAGTGGCAAGTTATGAGGAATCTCCAGGATAATGTAGGTGATGTTATGTTGGTTATGCATTAGAAATCCCCCAAAGGAATTTTGCAATATTTAGTAGTAAGAGCAAACACCATTAACGGCTTGGCAGTAGATGAGATTTTCTCACACCTCTCATAAAAATATCTATTAGACACAACTGAATGAGATCTTATTTGTTTTTTACTAGGCTTCACTCTCATCATGCTGAGTTTGCTGTGCTGAATCCTAGGGAAATCTCAGTTAGGCTGGAATAGTATCATGTTTCTATGACACAAAACTATGTCCCTTGCTCTGACTTTAGCCAAGATCATTTTTATAGATGTAAAGAATAATAAAATGTTGGAGTAATTGGGGAGACAGTGTAATGTGGTGGAAGAGAATGTCCAAGCAGCTAGAAACAGGCTTTCATGGTTTTTTACAGGCAGCCCATAAATGAGTTAGAAGCAGGGAGATTGTTTTACTGGCAGAGATATTTGTTGGATTGATACAGTAAAGGCAGTCATTAAGACAACTTCATGCACAGGAGACTCTGGTATAACCACATCTCCAATGGGCATTACGCTAACACAGGGTATAAATCAAGATACCCCCAAGCACAGCAGTGCAGCACACTCAGAAGAGGAGGGACGGCTAAGTAAGCTGGAAAACATTATTTGTCTGAAGGGGCTTGTCAGGACACAGATGTTTTTATTTATAACATATAATTCATATAGGTATAGTGCCTCATATGAATGCATAAAGCAGCATACACCTTCCTCTCTCAGTGCTAGGAATAATTTCTGTGAACTTTACAGAAGATTACAGAACCAGGTATTGCCTTGATAGCACAAAAAGGGTGTCTTGAATATGCGAAACCTTCTATATTCTCGAACTAAATACCCTCAAGAATTAAACACAGCAGTTTCTTGATAAGTAATTGACTTTATCCCACCCACTGAAACGGGAGAGATAAAGGCTCTGTATAACATATGTCTGGATACATTCAGGTCGTACATAGTGACAAAACACAATATGCCAGAGATTACTAAGTAGCTTCATACTGTTTGGCAG
>VYZT01008589.1:327-23877 GCA_013400735.1 Pomatostomus ruficeps
GCAAGTCTTGTTTTCTTAAATTATTTTTCCTTCTTTCCACCTCATAAAAAGAAATTGTTTTAGAATCTTTCAGATATATCAAATTCTTTTATCACATGCCACAAACAAATGTCATGTAAAGTTAGCGAAAGAAAAACCCTGAGTTAGCAGACTTTTAAATAATAAAAAGGCTTTAGTAGCATGTGTATACCCATGGGAAAGGACACCCTCACACAAGACAGATTAGGGTACTTGTAATGCTAATTTGCACATGGGATGGACATCACACACACACAAAAATTAATGTGGCCCCAGTGTCCCAGAGAATACATTGAAGGTGCTGTGAGCCGGCTGCTCCACTTGCAGTTTTTATCACTTCTGAATTGCATTTTAATAGTACATTTTTCTTTTGTTCAGACATGAAAGAAAATTGGCTTTCTCAGGGGATTGGATAGCTGAGAAGACAAGACTTGCAGTTTAGGGATTTGCCCATCTATGCACAGAATTTAGTTGAGCCATAGCATTCATAATTCAATATGAATACCATGTCTGTAAAATTTATACAGAAAATGATTTAAAAATCATGAGGAAAGTAGGAGTAAATTATTATCGTTTTCCCTATAAAATTTTCTACAAAGAGGTTTTGATTTTACTGTAGGTCAGGTAATCTTTGTCTTTTTGGCAAACAAATACTCAGAGTAATGTAGGTTCTATTATGATTCCAAAAACCCCCCCCGGAATGAACACTTTGAGACACAACTAGAACTATGTTGCACACGTAGTTTAGCATGTGTATACCCATGTATACCCATGTATACACATACCAAAGTGATCTGCATTCTGCCATATATATCCTCTAAGATCATGAGCTGGAATATGTGCCATATAGCTTGGAATGTATGGCTGTAGCTGAGTAAAAAACTTATATCAACTATGAAGTTTTGAGGAAGAACACTGGACAATGAAAAATACTAAAATTTAAATGAAGGAATATTAAAAGTATAATAGGGTATAATGGTATCAAGTAGAAGGTTTTTTTTCTGTTTACAGTTCCGCTGTCAGTCAGGGGGCAGATCCTCATAGTGATGATGCTCAAACTACAAGAAAGGATGATATGCTTGTAAATTCAGTGTCTGTTTAAAGTAAGTGAGAATTTTCATTATGTGAATAAGTAATTAAAGGAATTACAGCATTTTTTCACATTAAATAGGGTAAGCAAATTAATGGGAGTAACACACAAGTCATTATACCCCCCAACCAATAATAATAGTAAGAAGTAATAGCACCGCAAAACACTTCAGTAATGGTATTATGTTCTGTGGCTCTTTGTATACACCTGACACAGCTTTTCCCAAAACTAATGACAGTATGTGATCTGAAAGTGACAGAAGAGAGGAATGGAAGAATAAAATTAAATTCAGACAATGGTAGGATAACATTATCAACTGCAAAAGTTTAGATTTCAATAGTTTAGATTTCAAAACATTCACTCATTATTCCTACATCTAGGTTTCAGCTTTTCCTTGTGATTTAAGTGTAAATTCAGAAAATCTTAAAGGTTTTCAGTAAACATGACAGAGACAGAAATACCAAACAAAGAATTAAATTCTGTATTGATATTTTATTGTGCCATAAGACAAAGTCAGTATAAGCTGACTTCCCAAAAGATGATGATGATTTAATGGAAGGCGAACTTTCCCTAAAGAAATACATTGAAAAATGAACAATTATTTAATGTCAGCCTGAATGAGAGATATGCCAAAGAATACATTCAAAATGGAGAAAGGGCTAGAACTAGAAATGGGACTCTACAAATGGCAGTATTACTCATACATAACCTGAGAAGGAGCAGGACCAAGGCTGGCTGTGCCACTGGTGATGAAGGCCAGCTGCACGGCTGCCAGGACCCTGCTATACTGAACCTAATTAGTGTAAAAAGACCTAGAAGCCTTTGCTTAGTAGCCAGACCAGGACCTGACAGCTGCTAGTCGTGTGTATTTAAATTTCAAAGACACCCTAGATATTTGTTACTAACAAAAATTAAAATTGCTTTATCTCTCCTCTCATCCTGTCTCATACCTTCTCTCTACTACTAATATCATCTTCCTAATCCTTTTTCCCCCCACATATTTACACCCCCCTTCCATGATTTTTTTCCTACATTCCTCACCTACTGTTTCCTCCCTCTATTCTGTCTCTTTCATTGCAATCTCTTTCACTATTTTGACAGGATATGGAAGAGTCCTTTTAGGTGCTGAAGGTTTTCCAACTGGATTGACAGAGATGACAGAAGCAGCAGCAAGAACTGGTTTCCCGTGTCTGTGGCAGTGTGAGAGGAGCACAACAGCACAAACAGGAAGGAGAATTTCACAGGTCCATCACTGACTACTGGGCTGCAGTGTCCCAATGCTTATGGTACCCACCAATAGGACAGAAGCAGTAACTCCTTGAAATTTAAATGACAACAAAAAACCAGAGTGGTCCTTCAGCATGTTCTCCAAACCTGCCCAAGAGGCAAAATCTCAGCAGTCTACCAGAGCAAGCAGGTAATCCTGATGCCAGAAATGCTTCAAAATGTACCCAGGCTTCTGAGAAAGAACTGTCACACATGCTGCACTGCCAGGGCACAGTAAGAAATATAAATCCCCAAGTACTGCTTATGTGATTTTTCAAACTTGTATATTTGTATGTACTGTACATTTTTGTAATTTAGTGGAAAAGCTGCCAGCAAAATATTAACTCTACGACATTGTTAAATTTTTATCTAAAGTGTTTTTATACAATAGTAATTCAATTCCTTGTTGTCTTGATTTAATTCAAATAAGACAATTTTATCTCACTTTGAAGAACTCCATGAACAATTAGCTCCAAACAAGACATGCTTGCCTATCAGGAATCTGTGAATATTTTGTCTTCTTTTTTTCTTTAATAAAACATGACATTAATTTTAAGCTTCCAAATTTGGATTATATGTAAAGTAATTTTTTCATCAAATCCAACAGTGTCTATCTTTTCATTTGGGGAACAAAGAAGGAAGCATAATGGTTTTCCATAGCAAAACAACTGCAGCAGGGCAGATATTACTTAGTTTCTAATGCATGTATATTGAAATCAAAGTGTTAGATACAAGAATAAAGATGGAATATTTTATTTAACATATCTAGTCCCATTATTTTTAGTGCACAATTTTTGCCATAAGAAACCTGCTTGGGTGCATTAGTACAAATACTGTTTCTGGTAATATACTAAATACACAGTTTATCGAAAAAGTATCAATCACTGTGATTGCAACATCAGGAAACCTAAAAATCCTGCGGCCATTTTTATTTAACCCCTGTCTCTGATAATGTAAAGTGGCAAATAAAAGCACAGCCTAGTTCTTGTAGAAAGAGATCTCTTCTGCAGCAAATTCTGGAACTTCTTAATTATACACACACTTATTATCTGCATCCCCAGTGTTATAAAGTACCAGAACTTCATTAGAAAAATTAAGATGGAAAAATGAAGGCGCTACTTTGTAAATTTCCAGTGGAAATTAGCTGGAAGAAGCAGAGGAATACTGGATCAAAAGAGGGTAATCATGCTTAACTGTGCCCTAGAGCACCCGCATGTATAATACGATTTGCACAGTAACTACCTCTCCTATTACAGCTTGTTTGGAGTATTCCGTGTTAATGGGGTTAGCTAATTTAGTATTTTAACTTTAAAAGACTCTGCTGATTAATAAATGTTGCACACTGTGCTAGTAATTAAAATAAATGGAAGAGTTACAAATAAGAGTTGAATTGTTAAGAAAACATTATCTGAAAATATATGATAATCCCTGTTTATCATAATACAATAACAGTCCAGAAAATATGCAAATTGCTGAAGTTGCAAAGCATATGACAAACTAAGTATAATTTGAAAAAAGTTTTCAGATGTGTTGTATTTGTGTGACATAAAGAGTAGTAGCCATTTTAACTGCAGCTAAGTAAGAAATACAGTAAAAGATTCTATAACTCTAGAAATAAAAAGATTTTTTAAAATCCTAAATCTTAAAGTGGCTTGCATTTTAAGTTTTCTTACCATTAGTACCAGGCAGCTCATAACACCGATGCTCTCCAAGCACAGAGCTTATTTAGGTCACTGATTTCTCTTCTCAGCATACTTGTCATGCCCAGCACAGGGCAGCACATCAGCACCTCAGCTGCTTGTGCAGGAAAGCACAATCTTGCTGAGAACAATCCCATGAGGAGCTGAGTGCTGCAGCATTCACACAGCATGAGAGAGGCAGGTGTGCAAACCCTGCTGCACACGAGTGAGCCAGTGTGACCAGGCCCAGGTTGTGCACCTCACAGACATGGCCAGGAACTGAGATGAGGTTTCTGATGTCACACCACAAGCCTACAATAAATCAGGAAACCTAAGCCTTACTCTGTTGCTACCACCACACTGCATCTCATTCTGATGTTTGTTGACTTCGTAAAGATGTTTAATGGTATACTTTGAAGTATGAGGCGTATTTTATGAGACAGATTTCATCAAAGTTAATGAAAATAATTTACATTTTTGTTCTCTGGAAAATTAGGCTAGCATTCAGCTGCACACAACTGAAGAAAGAACTTTTTATGCTTTGTCTAAACCTGCTTAATCCAACAGTTGGTGTCTCAAACTAGACACAATATTAAGTGGCCATCCCAAAGGAATGTAATTGTCATTCCTATCGAAGCAGAGGGGGAAATCACTTCATTTGTATGAAAAATAGCACAATAACGTAATAACAGCTTCAGTTACATGAGAAAAAGGAATCATTTTTATTAGGCTGGATTACCCAGTTGCTCTTTCATTACAGAATAGGAAATTCCAGCAGTTGCTTTAAGGACACTATACTCTTCTTTGGTCTCATTTGTACTGCTTCGGCCTGCCCCAAACTCTCTCACAGGTTTTCCAAATTTTTTTCTGGATTTTATCAAAAGCAAGAAGTTTCTCAGAGCTTGCAACACTCATCCTATCATCCTGTAAACAACCACTTTAAAGAATCCTGATAAATAGAGATGTGTGGGAATTCTGAATGTTGTTGAAAATTTCCGGTACATACCAACAATCTTTCTGCCTTAAGAGACACCACACAATACTCATTCTGGAAATATACATATCATGGATTCAGTCTGTCATTTCATGCAAACACAAGCTTTCTCAACAAATGCCACATACTTCTGCTGTTCATTCTCACCCTATTTTCTAAAACAGAATAATCAGCATAGGAAGCACTACCAGGAAGAAATAAAGTCCCAAAGTACACAATTACAGAGCAAGAAACAGAAATTTGTCAATTCATAATAGACACTGCTGAAAAAAAACTACTGTAGAATCTGAGTAACCCTTTGCTGTCTCCTCTCGGGAGACCAACATCCCACACAGCAGCTGCAGCATTACCAGTGAGCATTAGTCCTGTGATGACCTGCAGGTCTGTCATCACCTTTTCAAGGTTACAGATGTGACCCTTGCATGGTTCGCTGAATAAGAAGCACAAATGGAATGATCACAGCCTGAAAATGTATAATACACTCTGCATTTAGTGTGCACGAAGCTGAGAACCATTGATTGTTAGGACATTGCTTCTGTGCATAAAGGATGGCACTAAATGCTTCCTTACCCATAAGGTAAACAAAGACCTCACATCAAACAATATCTATCAAAGTGGGAGACTCCAAATTTAAAATGTACAAGACCAAATCTTCACAATTCCCTCACTGAAGAGTCAGTGAAATATTTATTAAAAGGTCTGACCCTCTGAAACTGTTGACACAGTGATGTCTGGGGTAAACTTCATCAAATAAAGACCAGGCAATGTAGTCCTGCCTATAAATGAAGGACATTATCTATCCTCAGTTGGAATGCATCAATCACAACTAATGCAGTGAAGAAAACACTTTAAATTGGAGGGAGAATATTAATTACTACCTAGTGACAGAGATTCTTTTAAATTTCACCAGTAGAAGTTAGATATAAAATGAAAAGAAAAAAAGCACAAATTTAAGCTGAGATAGGAAAGTTAAGCTGCTTCCTCCTCACACCAATACCTAAAAGAATACAGAAAGGACTAAGAAAGGGAAATCCATTTGTACTTAAAACTGAACTCAGTTATAATTTTGGTATGAAAGGAATAAAAAGTGCAGTGCTATCTCTCACTAAAAAAAAAAAAAAAAAAGACCACCAAAACATTGTCCAAAAGTAAAAAGCAGTGTAACTAAAATATTTTTTTAATTTCAAAACTGTTTTTGAATAGAATTTTCATTCAAAAACACTATTAATATTAAATTGGGGGAAATGATTCAACAATAAAAATATAGAAGCTAAACCATGCAAACGCAATTGATTCTGGCACTCTTAAGTCCCAGTCCTGAAGCTGACACATAGCAATATGAAGCTGACAAAAAAGCATGAAACAGATCAAACATAGCAAAGCATCATGTGCCAGTGAACCAGTGGATCACAAGTTGCTCATGAGGAAAAGTGATTCCCTTCTGTCCGGAATTCTGGTATTGAAGGGCCAAAGAATTGCCAAGAGCTGTGAATTCAAGGAAAAAGCTGACAAAACGTAATTCTTTTTCTAGTTAACTACAAAGCCAGAGAAGGTGACTTAGCAGGCTTTTATTATGATTGGACAAAACAGTGTTTAACAGTCCATAGTGTTAAAAAAAAAATTGGAAATATTCTGGCAATAACCTTAAATCTTTTGGGACAGAAGCCTTAATCAATGGGATGGATTATGTCTCTATTTGAGATGTTATGGAAAACAACTGGCCTGTTTGACACTATTACAGATGCTATGGCTTAGGAAACCAAACTGCTTCAAAGACGATTCCAGTTTTTGTACCATGTTCTAATGTGCAACATATGCTCCTTCCCTTTCCAAGCGGACTGTGGTACTCTTCTGGGAGACAAAACAAGTCTCACTGGCACACAACACAATTTTTCCCCCCATAACCATAAGCTCCCAGAATATAAAGACTGAAACAGTATTTTTTCCTTGGCAAAGTGCATGTGGCAAGACAGAATTTGCATTTGTTTTCTTATTTCTCATTAAAACCATCTGTTGCATCACATATCATTATTATTATTACAAGTTCTTCTATAGATTCATAGATATGGATGGCATATGTCACACAATTACAAGACAGGGTCTCTGCCCTGAGCAGTTTATAATCTAACGACACAGAATTTAGAAGTATATACATAAAATGTTTTCTAGTAAGCTGTCAGGTTTGACATGTCATTTTGTCAGGCATGAAAGGTTTCTGAAAGCAGTGGAATAAAGAAAACACTCTCCTAACAATATAAGAAAAACCAAAGAACTTACTCCTTGGCATGTATGGGACTTCTCCATTCCTCCCTTCCTGTTCCATCTCTGGCTTTGGCTGGAGGTGAATTGATGGATTCTGCCACTCGCAGGGTTGGTTCCAAAGGCTTGTGGCGCTGCCACAACACTTCAGTGGGGTTGCGGAAAGGGCCCTGAAAGCAGTAGGGTAATACAAGGGTTTTATTTGGGGTTGCAGTTCTTTTCTTTCTCTCTTTTATTCATGGCACATCACTCATGAAACAGGACACAGAATGTTTGGGAAGTGTAGTAAGGTTCTTCTTCCAAAATAATTAAAGCAGTTCATATTGATAAAGACTTACAAATAACATAAAGGTTGATAACATACTATCAAGCTTCAAAGAGAGTGCACTCCAAATTTATTTAACTATTAATATAAACTTACTATTTTCAATGAACCTATTGTTAGAACTGATTAGGAGAACTTAGTTTTTCCTTAGAAAAAAATATTGGTTAAATAAAAAACAAGCATTAAATATATATAAATTCTGCTTAAGCAGATAACTTAAGTCTTTTTCTTTGTATAGAAGAAACCTTAAAGAACATGATCTTTTCAAAACTATAAAGCTACCTGGAAGGGAACTTAATGCATGACTTAAGACACACTTCTAATAGAATTCAAACTCATGACTTCAGTGGTACAGGCATATAGTCCAATTTTGAAAAGTCTAATTTCACATTAACTTTATTTTCCTTAAGAAATACACCTACGTGTCTTTTTTTCCCTGAGTTTAATAACTGATTGTATCAGTATCTACCATTTAACAACATGGATAAATAGCAGCAGGAAGTCCTCTCCCATGCTGCTGAAGTGGCATATCCTATATGTCTCACTTTTACTATTAACCCTTAAGAACTTACCTGGAATATAATTAGAGCCATGCGCTGCTCAGGACAGTTTAATGGCAACCCTGGACTTAGAAGTATTACTAATTAATTTTTATTTTCATCATTGTTGATCTTGCAATGAACCTTTTGAAACCATGAACAGACAAAGAATCCTAATCACAGCCTTTATTCTTAGATATCCTTCTTTAAATAGGTTATCACTAACAAGTCACAGCTGGAGTTACTGCAAGCACTGAGAGAAGACTGTGGGGCTAATAAAAAGAAATGATTCACGCCTCATTTATGTTCACTTATGTTTTACATTAATAGAAACCAATAATAGGAACCAGTTACCATAAAAGTCATGGACCGTAAATAACACAAATGGCAAATAAGTATCATCTAGTACTTTTCACAGCTGGACAGGAGGACTGCTATATTTGAAAGTAGTTAATGGATTTTTATTGGAACTTTACTTTTTAAAGGCACAGCACCAAGATTTGGAGATCTCTTGAAAGGTCCCAGTAAGCAAATGAGCATAAGATTTATACTTCTTGCAGGTAATTTCTTGCTTCTATTTTCTAAGTCTGAGTTAAAAGTATGTTCATTTAAAAAGAACACAAAAGTCTTTAAAAACAGAATAAAAAGTGTTACCACTCGTGAGAGAATAATCAATATTGGAACAGGTCATTAAAACTAGTCAACAATGTTCTAGTAATACATAACCTGATGATCAAGTTATAGAAAAGTTTAAAATTTATAATGAAAAGTGAATACCATTTATTACAAGATGTTTGCATTAAGTGGATATATGGAGGAAGGAAGAAAGAAAAGTACTATTACCAAATGATACCAAGATAAATATGTTTTCTTTTAAAAGTAGTCTTTCAGAATATTGTATTTTTTCTTCACTGATAAATATTGACTAATATTTCACCAGGGTAAGGGCCAAACCAGATATCCAAGCAAGGGGTTTTCTCCATCTTTAATTTCTGACACCTAACTAGGAGCTAGATACAGGAAAAAACCCCAGTCCATAGTTCACATAAAATTACAGCTACTAATAGAAGGAGAGGGTGAAGGGATGTAACTAAGAAAAGGTCCCTCCGAACAAGGCTGTGACATCACTAATGAAAGCAGAGTATGTATATTAGAATACAGAGGTAATTCTAAACATTCCCTGGAGATTTTTCCATACCTCTGAATCATGTATTTGAAGTAATTTACTTAGTGATAGGGACCTCAGGAACATATCTTAAATGAAGACCTCTAAAAAATCCATGTGCCTATTTGCATTTTACAAGATTAAGACTGGTAGAGTAGTGCTTACAAATGTTTTCACATTAACAGTGCTTGCAAGCATTTCAGGCATCCTGCTTCAAAATGGAAATCCTTCTGGGAAGGTCAGGCTAGGAAACGAAGGGAAGGAGTCAACCAACAGTTTTTACCCCCCTGAAGGAGACTCACCCAGCTCTATGCTCTGTTTGGAATTTGTGCTGAGTACCATAAATCTTCTTGATACCAACTGGTTTGCCAAATAAAGGTTAGCAGATCAGCATTCTTATTACTTTGCCATAACATCAGAAACTCATGATAAAAAATACAATCTGTATGAAATGATGCATTCCTCACTGTCCCCATTCCACAATAGATGACAGCATGCAAAAAATCTAAATGGTAACATGCATTCTGTTAGTAATGCCTTTTAGTGAATAGATGACTAATTTTAGCATTATCCATGCTTCCATCAAACTGTAATTCTAGTTAACTCAGTAATAAATATGATAGATCTAACTGATGTATAAGCATCATTAAAATCTTTCTTTTAAATACACTATCTTACACACAGAGAGCTTACCTATTAAATGCTAAGTACCCATTTCCCTAAGAGAAAACTGAAAGATAGTTTTTTTTCTTTTAAACATATAAAATTGACATCCTCATATAAAATATCCAAACCTATGGGCAATAAAAATTTTAGATACCTGAAAGAAAGTAACAAGTGCCTCACAGTGAGCTAGACAGATATTAAAAAAAGAAGCTTGGTGCCAAAAAGCGTTACCACAAAGAACTAGGACACAAGTATATCTAGTAATTAAATTTCTTATTGTCACACCAGACAACTTTCAGGATGATGTGTTCTGATGGGTTTTCATTTCCAGCTGTTTCATCAGCTCAAACCAGTGTCCTTTTCTTAGACATACAACCCTAAATTGTCAAAGTGTTGTGCAGGGATTTAGCCGTGTGACTCCCATTAACATCAATAAGAGTCGGGCAGCTAAATCCACGCGCTGTGCTTTGAAAATTTACCCCACAGTGTACATCCCAGGGTGCTGAAAGGATTAAAGTATTATATAGCAAATTCCCTCTTTGAGGTGCAGAAAATAAACAGAACTCTTCTGGTTTGTTCTAAAAGGCTATCTGTGCATGACTGCTGTGCGTGTGTCTGAACTTAGAAAGGTCTATAAAATATTCCAAATCCAAGCAGAAGCTTGTAAGATACTTTTTATACAGTAGAGCAGTTTTGCAAGAGCACCTTAACAATGGAAAAACTGTGAGTTCCCTGTTCATTTAAAAGCTTGACTCCTGCATCATGTCCACAAGGCAAAATCTTTCCCTTTCCTCAGAGACAATGCAACCAGTCACATCCTGGTCAAGGACTTGTCATAGCCCCCTTGGTCCCAGAAGATAAAGCTATAATATCATGTTTATGTCAAGTCCTAACTCCCTGATCACTCAAACTGCTTGTTGGCTCACACTTTGTCTTAGTTCTAATGTGAGTCACTGAGGTCGTTCTATGAGGAAGTTCAAGCAGTCAAGGCCGGGAGAACTCAAGGAGGGAAGGACAAAGGTGGAGAACTGCCCTGAGGTTGATTCTTACTGTTAGAAGCAGTCGGCTCACCTCTGCTTCTCCAGAGGTGTTCTCACAGGCCCGCACCTTCACAGAATCATAAAGGTTGGAAAAGACCTCCAAGATCATTGAGTCCAATCTTTGACCAGACACCACCTTGTCAAATAAACCATGGTATTAAGTGCCATGTCCATTCATTTCTTGACCACTTCCAGGGATGGTGACTCCACTGGCTTCCTGGTCAGCCTGACCACCTTTTCACTGAAAAAATTCTTCCTGAAGTCCAACCTGAACCTACCCTGATACAGTGTGATGTTACATCCTCTTATACTATCACCGGTTGTCGGGGAAAAGAGATCAACACCCACATGACTACAGCCTCCTTTCAGAGAGCTGTAGAGAGTGATACTGATTCAGAGGGGTAAAACACCATTAAAGATACACAGGCATTGCTTATTGCTCAAGCTGTTACATTTCTGCAGATAGGTGATGGCTTCACTGAAAGTTACTAAGAAAGACTCATTTAGAAGCATTCTTTTTCTAAGCAAGATACAGATGAGGAAATTTAAATATAGTGTGGAGTACAAAAAGGAAAAGTGTCAGAGGTTCTGAAGATGTGTCACTCAAAGTGAAACCAGCATGGAAAGTGTATGTGTGAGCCAAGCAGAAGATTCAGTAGAATGGGCAAACTGAAAAATTTTTCAGAATAGAGGGAAAGACAGAACAGTTCTATCCCAAAAGTAATTGTATAAGGCATGTACTGGCAAAACCTACATGTCATTTTACTGTCATCAGGTGTGGAACACAAAGATCTCAAAAGTTTGTCTGCTGTATATATTGGTCACATTCCCAGCAGGTTTTGATAATAAGGTGTCAAAAGCTGTTTTGCCATCTTGTGAGACCTTCACTTTGATGCATTATCTCACAGATGTTCATTATTTTACAGAAGAGAAAAAAGCTATCTGCAATATATGTTGGCATTAACTGAAGTTAAAATTGAGACCATGACAGTTAAGAATGGAAGCTGGGCAACTTCGCTGTGATGGAGCATAACATGTAGAAATCTTTGTAATTAAAGCTGACACACACCCAGTGGACACAAGAGAGCAGGGACTATTCCGAACTGAGAGGATGCCTCAGTCTTCATATGGAATACAATTGCAAACTGAGGGAAAATTATTACAACTGCTTAATTTGTCCTATGACCTTTCATTTCTCCTTTTTTAAAAAAGATTTAAAGTTGGAAATTTTAATTTTCAGCTCTAATGAATCATAATATTGACACTCAATTATATCAGGACATACCTTTGAAATATCATAAATTGCATCTTTTTCCCCAAAGGACAAAAACAACATCTAAAGAATCATATTTCCCTATTTTTACATAACATCTAGATTTCCTTTTCTTTAAGTCAAATCTGTGTCAAAGACTTTATATCTTAAATGCAAGCACTGGATTTATATTCTTTTTTAAAATCCACAAAAGGGATTTCCAGACCTGGTGATCCAACTCGAGATTGGAGCAAAAGCTGCCTCAGAGTCACCGGAAAATGTTACCTGAGGTTTCTGTCTGTCAGTGGGTAGCAGAGGCAGTGCTCCGACGAAAGCTGGAGGCTTTTTACAAGTTGGCCAGTCATAGAGCTCATAGGCAAAGGGACTCTTCACTTGCTGCTTTCTGTGGGTCAGTGGCTTTGACTTCTGTAGCAGCAGTTCCATGGGATCTGGGGATTTTCTGAATGGCGAGTTGTAGATGCCTGGAATCTGAGCAGAAGATGGGATTATCTTTGACTTCCACTCATTTAAATTTCTATATACAATAGGAACAAAATCAGACAGTGGCACCTGCAGCCCTTTTAAAACAGTCATTAGTTATGGAGAAATAGAAGAGAATTTATGGAATACCAAAACCCAGTAATTGCTTTTTTCCCAACAAAAAGTCCACAATAAATTCCTGAATAACTATTACAATGTGTTTAGTCTTAATAGCATAAAACATGTGAAAATCAAAAATTTAGCACAATGATTTCTAAATTGTGACTAAAATTGAAAAGTTAATTTGTCACTGAATTTGATATTCCTTTTTTTTTCAACCACTAATTGTATCACTAGTATGATACAATTACAAATATAAAACAAACATTTTGAATTCTGTTCTAGTAATCTACATCTTTAACAATCTGTGAATATCTGGCAAATCAAAATTATGTAACAGACTGTTTCCAAATCATACCTATATATATAGGGATTTCATCAGTTGTATATAAACAATCCCCAAATAGACATATGTGAATTTACTGAATTAATTATGAACTGTTAAATAGGAGAATTCCTATTACATATTGCATTAAGCCACTAAATTTCCTATAAAACAGATAACATATGGTTAAAATACACATAAATTAATTTAAAGATACTGAATTACTTTAAAAATAATTATATTTTCTACAGCGGTATATTAAAACTTTTAAAGTAGATTTGCTCAGTTAAAATATATTGTCCTTTGCTTTACTCGTAATTCTAATCACTAATAAACCTTAAATAAAAATGGTAGGAAAAGAAATCTGTTTCAAGATGCAGGGAAAGTGAAGGAAAAGAGTAAATATTTAAAATCTTGTATTGCTCCTTTGGAACACTACTAAGGACCCATGAGAAAACTATACAGGGTGTCAGCCTCCTCATAAAGTATTAAACTCTTGGGGCTGAGAGGATTGAACACTCCCCAATTAGCTCTAATGCTTTTTTCATTAACATATCCTACTGGGAAGTTCCAGTTTCTTGTGTCAAAACAATTAAATAAGGCACATATAAAACTGTTGTGGTTTTAGTAGTGGGGAGGGGGCCATAAAGATGGCTCCTGTGAGAAGCTTCTGGAAGTCTTCACTAATTCCAGCAGATCCTATCTCCGACGGCTCTGAAGATGATGGATATGCCACTGGCCAAGTTTGGGCCAATTAGAAAGGTTGGTTACGCCTCTGTGATGACATATTTAAGGAAAAATCAAAGTGTGCACGCACCTGCCTTTGGTTAGAGAAGGAGGAGGATGTGAGAACATGTGAGGGAAAACAACATGGAGACACCAAGGTCAGTGCAGAAGCAGGCGCTGGAGCTAAGATTTCCTCTGCAGGCCGTGGTGAGCTCATGGTGAGGCGGGGTGTCCCCCCTGCAGTCCATGGGGTCCATGAGGGATGCAGAGCCACCCGCAGTCCATGGGTGAGGTGCCAACGTTGAAGCAGGGAGATGCCAGAAGCCACAGTAGCCATGGATGCCAGAAGAAGCCACAGTAGCCATAGATGCCAGGAGAAGCCGTAGCAGTTGCAGCCCAGTGAGAGACAGAGACTGAGATAAAAGTCCCGCAGTTTGTGGAGGAGGTGACCACGCTGAAGCAGGTGGATCTTGGAGGAAACTGCAGTCCAGGTGGGAGACCCGGTGGGGGAGAGAGGGGCCCCCTGCTCCCATGCTGGAGCAGTTTGTCCTTGGAGGACTGCATTCCATGGACAAGTAAACCCACGCCACAGAAGTTCACTGAGAACTGTCTCTCATGGGTGGGACCCCACGGCAAATGCAGAGGAAAAACTCCTCTCCCTAAGCAGGGGAAGAAGATCCTGGAAATGGACTGACCTGAACCCCCACACCCTGCCCCGCTCGAACTGTTGGTGGGAGGGAGGGAGGGGTGGGGAGGGAAAAGAACGGTGTCTTTTAAAGGTTTAGTTTTACTTCTCATAACCTGCTTCTAACTCTGGTAGTAATAATTTTCACTTTGCAGCTTAAGNCCCTGCCTGCTTCCCTCCTCTGCCCAGCTGTGGCAGGGGAGGGAACGAGTGAGCGGCTGCTGTGGGTTCCTGGCACTTAGCCAGGGTCAAACCACAACAAAAACATACTGTCTAATAGATAAAAGTATTCAGAGATGGTAGCTTACTCACAATACTGTTGGGCTATTCAAACTTTTATGGGTTACATTCTTCAATCCTGTAAGTGATATGGGTCTAATGACAATTTATTTTGGTCCTCTGTTATATGTTCCCCTCTTAGAGCAAACCCTACAAACTATGTCTAAATGGACAGTGAGAAAAAGGACAAGAATAAAGGTTAAGTGGTAGAAACGTGTATGCCAACAACCACTGGTTGTTCCTTCAGCCCTTCAAGATGCCAAATTGGAATGGCAGGGATCCGTGCTTCAAACAGCAGGCAAGCAGAATCACTGGAGTGAATATGAAATTCCAGGTCCATCTCTATGATCTGTAAAATCCAACTGCAACTCAATCTTTTGTTCTGCAGGTCTGGCTCTTACTCACAAAAACATCTCATAAAGTTACAGGTTGTCTTCATGCTGTTATTATTTTTGTAGTACTTCATGCATTGTTATATTGCAATTTTCTTATCAGCCCAGAAGACTTTTGCTTGTGAACACTTGATGACCTGTAAGTGCTACATAAAGACAAGTTCCATATGTTGTCTTGGAATTTATTGCACTCTCCTACAATTATTGAATACATTTACACCATACATTTGTTACACAAGTTTTCTCAAATGTAAAATGCCAGAGTCAATACAAATTCCATACAAATGGAATACATCAGAGTCATGCAAGTTAGATCCCTTGCTGGAGATACACAAACCATCTCTGTGTCACAGTCATTATATCTTTTCACTCATTAGTCCTACCACAGCCTTTGGATCTGCCTATATCCTGACCAATTAATTTTTTGCCTTCACTATGCTGATGACAGTAAATAGAAAAGTAATAGTCTGCAACTACGTTTTTTACATATTTCACTGAACTTCTCATTGTATTGCCGCTTCATCTTCCCACCCCTTCCTACACCATCCATATGCACCAGTGAAGATTGCATTCCAGCCATGCCACAAGTGTGCAGAGGTTCCCAGCTAGGGGGAGAGATACGGCTCTCATGGTAGGTCTGTGAAACAGGTATTTTAGAGAAAATGACAATAGCACTGAAAATTTAAATATTATCCAGAAGAAAAACATCTTTCTCCAAAGTGGAAAAATACAATATCTGAAATAATTTAAATTATTTTCCTCTGAAGAATTAAATGCAAGAATAACTTTAAACTGATGTGCTGTCTGGGCACTTCTTTTAGTCACACTGAGAGATAGTATAAGTGTCTCCATGAGTAAAATGGCTTTCTGAAGCTGCATTTTGCACTCTCCATTAAAATACTGTGTATATTCTACTTTGTGTTTCTTTGATTAAATGTTTGGCTGTAATAAAAAACTATAGTTCATAAAGGGTTCAAGCACTGTGAAATGCTACTGAATGTCTCCAGATGCACTAAAAGAATTGGCTTTTAGCACTTTTAATGAAACCAAAATTAGCTATAAGAGATGCAGAAATCCATTGATTCAATGTCTTTTGAACTATTATTGCTTAAAAGGTGTCTGAACAAAGTCATCTTATGTTGCTCTTTTTTTACATACTGTCAGGTTAAATGCTTACAGATATTATATCAACTATGAAAATGGATTTGGAGTTTAAGGAGGCCAGCTGGACACTTTAAAAGTTTTTGCTTCTTCTACAAATGAAACTTTTCATAAGATCTGGGTCAAAATTGATTACAAAGTGCATATTTAAATAATTATTTTTCAAGCAATCCTTGTTAATTACTTTACACTTTAATTATATATGTTCAAGTATCCAACAAGACACATAGCAGAGCAATCAACAGATTTAGTATCTAGACAGATAAAATTAATACTCATTTACTCTAAATTTCCCAAGGTTTGTGGTAAGGTTAGGCCTAGATTTAAAGTTGGTAAAGTTTGGTAGGAGAGACAAGGGGTTGAGTTTGATTCTACTTTCCAGCTCAGATCAATCTCTGGTGAAATTGCTTCCATTCTTCTTTTAAAATATCTCTGCAAACTTTAATCTTGTTTTTGGAATTTCTTGCACTCTGCAGTGTGGTGATGAATACCCCTATTCACTCTATCCTCTGCAGGGTCCTGGCAGCCTGCAGAAATCTAAGAGTTTGTGGGAACAAAGCCTTTGGTACTTAATACATTTGCATATCTTCTTGAGACAAGTACAATATATTAAAAAGCATTACTTCATTTTTCCCTACTTTAATACAATATTCTCTCAGCTACAAAACCATTGTACTTAATACTGCTTTTTCAGTGGTAGAGAACTATGTCTTGGATCTTATCCCATACTGTGATTTCAATATTTTCCCCATCTTTAGTCCATAAGAAGATAGGTAACAGTCCAAAATATTATCATAGATTACAAGAAGTACCTCTACTCTGCAGGGAGAAGGACACATTTTTCTATACCCGTGCTCTACAACACTAAGAAGGGACTCTGTCAAAGCCAGCTTTTGGGACTTCATTTCCAGGAACAATTTTCTAAAGTGACAAACACTATGGGGAAATCTGTGCTAACTGTTAAAAAACTTGCAGCTGAGTTATTTGCAGTACTGTCATGCTAACTTCCACCTCAATAAAACCAAAGAAATCTCAGGAGGGGACTCTGCTAATAGCTTCTTACTGACCTCCTTACATCAGCCCCTTCTGGTGAATGGTGGCCCAGTGGTGAATATGGCAAATGAGGTGTGAAAGCAGAGATATATTTTTTTTAAGACTATGGTTCTGACTCATCAGAGGAAATAAAAAAAAAAATTGAAAAAAAGAGAAAGAGAGAAATGAGTTACACAATAGATATATTTTCCCCTAGAATTCTCTGCCTTGGACCTTCCATCATGGAAACCCAAGCATGACCTGGAATATTAATTGTGTCAGGTCAAGCATACTGGCAAATGTACCATTTGTTACCCAGTCATCCTTAGCATTACATTAATATTTTGAACCATTTTGCATTTCTAACACTCTATCCTTTAGTTTCCTCACAATTATTTTTTTATCTTTAAAATTAATGGTCATAGATAAAGGGAAAAAATCCTAAGAAAACAAATATTAATTTAATGAATATTAGAAAAGATTTGGGTTTTTTTAATAATCTGAATTGCTTCCACCATTAATGCTGTATTTACTCAATGCTAAAGAATATCCATTTTTGTCTTTTCCTGTTTATCATTTCAATACAGAGAGAAAGACTTGACTATCTTTCTTTCTGTCTAAATGAATTTTTTTCAGAATAAAAGAAAAAATTATTAAGGAGTTGTCTTGAAAGCTAAGCTATGAAGCAAGGTAGCAGCAAAATAAATAGAAAGAAGGAAGGTGGAGGTAGAAAGGGAAAGACAAGGCTGTGTTGATTATGCTGGACAGCTCCTCAGGAGAAAGACGTGACACTAAGTGGTATAATAAATTCTGAGCAGTTAAATTCTGCAATTTTTATTTATTAATTAATTACTTCTTAATCTTTTTTCCTACTTCTTGGCTGAGCTTTTAAAGCTTATGCAAAAAATTGCAAACCAAATATGTTCTAAAATACAGCATAGCTACTGTGCTGCAAATAATTACACACATGCAAAACTAACAATTGACAAAGCTGAGCTGAAGATAAATTGTAAGCATTAAGTCAATCAAAAGTGTATTCTTTATTTACATATAATTTTTAAAATATATTTACATATTTTTACTGTAATTTAACTAAGCAATAATAAAGATATGCTCTATTATAATTACTTTTTCATATCAACTCTGAAAGACTGAAATAATCAACATATATCATGAATATAAATGTTTCATTTAATAGTCATTTAATCTTGAAAAAACCAGCTTTGAGGGAGGAAGCTTAAGCAAGTGGTTGTCACAGTAAGAACCTAAATAAAGTGGTACTTTCTCACTCTGGTCTTTTAATGAGGAGCTCAATGAGAAAGAAAAGAGTTCAACAAAATAGAGATTTAACTTGAAAATACCTTTCTTGCTCTACTGTAATTTGTAAAAAAACTTAAGCAAGCTGAGAGGAGAGGTAAGAGATCTTTAAAAGCCATAAAAGTAAAAGCATGAAGGAGAGCTGTGAATGAAATATTTGCTAGAGATGGGATTGCTGAATCAACACTGACCAGTGCACTTCATCATAATTATCAGGACATACTACTGCCAGGGGATTTATAAAAATCCCACTCAGCAAATAATTGCCCTGCTTTTAGGAGGTAGTCGGAGTGTTAACACACTGTCACAGTCCAGCGTTTAGTAAGATATTCAACATTCAATTACTCTTGCTGAGAACTAAAAGGAAACATGATCATTTCTCAGCTACTGCAGTTATGCTTCCACATGAATTCCAGTGAAGAATCCTGTTAATCCCCAGATATAGTTTCTCTAGGAGGGAAAAGAGATACCTTAAAACATTGATGATTCACAAGGAAATAAGTGTTTATATAATGCTGCAAACATGACTGTAAAAGAAAAGGAATTTTAAACTCCTAAATAACTAGCTTTTTACAGACTGTCAGAATACTTCATATTTACTGAAAATAAAAGGACAATATTTAATACGAGATTTATTGTGAAGGAAGATCTATAAAAAATCTGTAAATACTGTTCTAGCAACAAGTATAATAAAACTATGTCTATTAACTCAAATTCAAGATAGCAAAATATTTAAGCTATAATAGAATGTATTCTACCAGCAACATTGCCATCTTTTAACTAATGTGAACAGATTTTTGTGTTAACAATTAAGAAATACATTGTAAAGTTTATGTAGATGTTGGGAAAATACCATAGTATGGTTTAACATTCTGGTTTGAGATAAAACTTCTGACAATAGGAAAAATTTCATCCCACTTTATAAACATAGGTTCAGTTCTCACTGAGCTAATGCTACTCCTCAGGCCTGATCCTCTAATCCCTAAAAAATATACTGTCAGGAATTTCATCTACATAAGAACTGGAGGACCTAGCCTGTTATTGCACCTAAGGTATTTTACCTTTTTTTGAGACACTGCTTTTATGGAGAGACTGAAAAATTCATAAATGAGTGATGAGTAGCGTATTTTCTTTCAAGTGGGATTAATTACCTGTCTTCTGCTTAATGTATATTCTGTTTAAACAGAGTAATAGAAGCATTAATTATTGTTATTCTGCCTTCAGACTGTAAAGCTTGGTTCAGTCCTTTTCATCTGTGAAATGTTTGCTTGATATCAAAATAATAGTGCAATCACAGTTTAAATGCACTTGTGTAAGTAAACCAGGCAGCAATTTTATGGACTATACAATGAGGTGTTAAGGAAACATTCAAGTCCAGCATCCTGGCCACAGACCATAAAATCAACCTCTAAACCTGCAAGGCACTAAGTTCAATTGCAGGAAACAACACTGTAATTGAGTCTCCAAACAGGTACCAACTGCTTGGGTGTTCAGGCACCAAGACAAAAAAGAAACATGACCTTAGTTTACTGCATGAATCATTGTGTCACAATATCCCAAACACAGCAGCCCAGCAGATGCAGAGGCATCCAAAAAATGCATCCACCTTCCAGTGATTGTCTATCTGACTGAGGCTTACTCTGTCAAATCTAATTCTAAGGCAGGCTCTTGATGACTTGACTAGATCAGGGATAATAACTTGAATGAGTGAGTGATGGCATGGGAAGCAATACTCTTATGATGGAGACACAACGCAGGGACAGCACATTCAAAGTTCTCTTACTGTCATCTCATTTGACTTCTGATTTCAAAACAAGCAGAAAAATACAATTTAATTGCTGAATGGCTTCATTTTAAAAATTGGAATGGGAAATTCCATTACAGTTATCATTTTCTCTTTAAGAAGTACTAGGCTGAATATGGGATAATATACAAATTATAAGAATCTCTGAAAAGAAATCTGTTTCTATAACCACCATATGTAAGTGGGAATTAAAGAGCTTAGTCTGAAAAATAGTGTCTAAAGGTGAATTTATTCTTCTGTGTCTCAATAACTGCCTGTAAACACAGACAGCATTTTCTTCCTTTACAGAGCTATTTTGAGGCTAAATTTATTTATGCCTGTGAGAAGTTTTCAGAGCCTTAAAACACATACCTACATATGTGATTACTTGTATCTTTAAAATTAAAATTCCATCCACTGTCATTGTCATAATGGAAAAGATTAGCTTTGTACAAAAAATCTACTTGAGATTCACTCCTTTTCTAACTGGATTGAGAAAAATCCTCATAATTATGCCACTTAAAATCTTTGAATTTGTAACACCGGAAGTTACCTGCAACAACATATCAGAAGACAGGAGAAGCTCTTTGTAACAGGTAGAGATGGAAATTGTATGGAGATTTCCTTTGTCTAGGAAATAATTTTTGAATAGAGAATTGTTTCACTCCTCAAAAATGCATAGGTGCAACCAAAACAATGTAACATTTCATTGCTTTTCCTTGTGCCTTATGTCTGTTGCATTGTGTTTATGCATGAGTATTCCCTCACAGACATACATTCTGACAGATTTATTAAACAATTTGCTGTAGTAAACCTATAGGATTAGGGAATGAGTGAACTCTCAGAATGTGGCAGAATGTTTAACAAAGCAGTTTGCAATGAGACCAATAAACAATAAGGGGAAGGTTTAATGAACGGTTAGAGTATTGTACAAGGGAAAGAATAATGAGGGAACAGAACCATGTTAGTCTGATTAGTAAAGGTAGTCAGAAATTAGTAGAAAGGGGTGACATAATCAGAAAAAAACCCCAAAGATGAAGACTTTACTAAAAGATTGTTGAAATGAAAAAACTGAAAGCAAAGCAAACAATAGAGGGAGATGTACAGTGTTCGTCATGTCCCTTGCAGGACAGACACAACTCCTAAATTAACAGTGTATAGTGCATACTAGAAAAAGGCACTGAATATTGAATAAACAGTGCAAGTTAATGTAAGAACTTTACCATTATACTAATCTGTTGCCTAAGAGCTGGAAAACAAAAGATTCGATTTGTACATCACTCCTCTTGAAGTCTCATTAAAGCAAGGATACCATCAGTACCACTTCTTAAACAACAAGAAGCTTTGCTGTTGAGATATGCATGGTTATTTTATCTCCATGACTTCTCCTATGCCATTCCTAACCTCTCTCTTATGCACTTACCTCTTAGCAGGTACTTCTCCTAACGTAACTGGAGAAAAAATTACCTGAGCAAGACCATAGCTCACATCAAACTTGGTTAAATACCAGATGGACTACTGTGCATCAACAAAATTTATACCAGCAACTATTTCAAGAATGTCAGAGGAGTTCCACTGTTTCTGAATGTGGCTTTGTGAACCACTTAGCTGATGTTGTACTGCATTGTGATTTCCTTGCAATATAGATTCTTTCTTAAACATTTTTACCATATCATACAGACAGCCAGCATTCAATACATAACTCATTCTTACCAGTTTTCTAACCCTGCAGCAATCCAACCCTTTCGCCACCCCAACTGACAGTAATACACAAAATGTGGTCATGTTTTTCTAAGATCTCAGCATGCACACTTTTGATAGATCACATAGCTTGTCCTTTAAACTCTGCCATTAATCCTACCCACATGAATTGAGCAAGTTTGTTGTCTAGAAAAAAATCCACACAAATAGGGATTATGCAATTCAGATGCTGAAAAAGACAGTTTAAGTGCAGGGTCCTTCTAGCTAGTAGATTTTTAAATGACTAATGGTGAAATGCTCACTGCTATAATACATGGTTGATACAGAGATGTCACTGTGCTATAATATCAAGCTTTGTGTGGCATGGCTAGTAACAAACTGTTTAGAAGAAGCTCTGAGAAATATTGCCATGTCTACATGAATGTACCTTTAAAAACTAAGCTTGCATAGGATCAATCAGAAAACACTACTCAGTTTATATTTTATTGTGTGTTAAACTCTTTCTAATGAGAGATTAATTTTTTGTGCAAACTCTCATTTCTTTGAACAGTTAACTAGTTACCAAACAAACTGAAATGATTTTATAACAGGCAGCCTTTAGGGAAAACAGAGTTTACAATACTGTTACAACTAATGCATTAAAGTTCATTCACTGACTATCTTTAAAGAATAGGAAGTGAATATCTTGTTTTCTGGGAACTGGGACAAAAGGAGAAATTATTGATTTCTGTCGGAAATACTTTCACTTACTACTTGTGCTAGGCTGAGACTTAAGAGCAGAGTGAATGGGAGGGGAGCTTTGTTAACTGACACTGGGAAGAAACACATCTGAAATGGTGCACAGCCATGGATTTCATGTAGAAGATAGGTTATTGTGTCAGCAGATAGCACCTCCTCCATCTTCTAACCACAGTTTCCCTTTTCTGGGCATGGAGATCACCATTCTTTCACCATCCTAGTTTTGGCTTTGACTGTACTTGTCCTCCCTAGGGAGATAACCACTATTTTTTAGAGAACAAAAATGTCTGACTGAAAAGACTATGAGCAAAACTGGAAAATCTATGGAAGTTACAATTTGTGTCACTAAACTATTTTGGCAGTATGTGCACCAGATAGATTCTGGAGGTGTATTTTGACTTTCAGCTCTTATCCTCTTTTTTACATCATTGTCGGGGTTTGGGATATTTTTTTTCTTTTTTTTTTTTTTTTTTTTTTTTTTTTTTTTTTCTCTTTTTTTGGTATTTTTCCCCTTTTTT
>VYZT01008589.1:24209-34466 GCA_013400735.1 Pomatostomus ruficeps
TATATATATATATATATAAATATATTAGAAAAGGACTGTTATTCCTCTTTTCTCATACCATTGCCTGAAAGCCCCTTGATTTCAAAATGTTACCAATTCAGAGGGAGGTGGGTTACATTTTCCTATTCTAAAAGAGGCTTCTGCCTTCTTTAGCAAATATCTGTCTTTGAAACCAAGACAATCACCATGATACTATGTTGAGTAGCAGAATTACACTTCTGAGTGTCCCCAAGATTAGTTATCCCAAAGGGTAAGAGAGGGACTCAGATTCTAAGAGGACTAGAGATTTTTGATTGTGTGTGCAAATCACTCAAAGGTCATTTTTGGAATTTAGACCTGGTGCTCAGGTACAATGACTTTCAGAATCACAAACAGCTTGGTTACTGGCTTCTTTCAGTTTAGCTTACTTTGTCCTTTTTTCTGACAGAAACATTAAGCAACATGAACTGAGATCCCTTCCAAGTGAGCTGAGATACCGTGTAAAGTGCCCCACGAGGCACCAGATTTGAATGATTTTCCTAGAGTGAATACCTGTGAATAGACTGATACACCTGGCTTCCAATGGGAAGGGAATACACTAAGAAAGCTTGCTGATCAAACATACCTGTCACAAGTACTGTCAGAAGGATGTAATGTAAATCGTGAACCCTTTGGAAATAATATTTTATAAAAACAGAACACTGCAGCATGAAGTGCTTCACATATAAATGCAATTTAAATGTAGCTGCAAGCCTGCCTGAGAACTAAGAAAGCTCACTCTCTCCTCTTTAATTTAAATAGGATTTTTTACGGTACAAGCTTTGGAAAGTACTCAGAAACATCTGACTACTTGGCAGAGAAGTGATGAGTGGATATTAAACACCCATGGATAGGTGGGGATGTTCATTGATTGGGGGACCTAGAATAAAAAAAAATTGACTATTTTAGTTCATCTTCAGGCAGTATTAGTGCTTATAATGAATGATAATTTCATCCCGTGAATGTTTTAGAGATAGGATAATAAAATTACAACAGTAAAGAGGGAGGAAATAAAATGTAAAAGGTAAGAGCTAATTCATTCTTCATGCTAGCTCAGTCCTTGGCCTTTCCTGGACAGACACTGCCAATAGTAACAAATTATGTATAATCATTTTGTGATGTGGACTGTTCACTCGGGACTAAGCTCAAATGACCAAACTTGCAGCCTTGTCTCTTAAAGTGTGGATCTGAAGATCAAAGGCTAGGGCTTTATCCACTGAGTCCTCACCTTTATAAGAATAAAACTGCCAGCTGTCCAGAGACAGAGTGGATGTCAAACAGTGTCATTTTAGACCAATTGTTTTTCAAGTTCTTACAGGACAGCACATTAGGTTAGAAGCATATTAATCAGTTGTGTCTCCTGAATATTCATTAACCTGCTGCAGGAAGGATTTTGTGGCCTTTTTTCTTTTTCACTTAGAACATTAGACATTTAGACCTGAATAAGTGCAGTAGCTTCAATAGAATTAACTCCTGATTTCCAGTAATGTGAAAAGGGGACAAATGCAGTCAGTGTAATGATTATGAATTGCCTTCTCTGTTGACAGGAAAAATTGAATAAAAGAATACTTGAGCATTGAATAGAATTCGAATTTAAAATATTTTATTATAGGAACTGAGAAATGCTGAATAAATATTGAAACAATTCTAGAAGTGATATTTTGAGATCTACAACAAACAGAAAATCAAAATGAAACTGGTCTTAGAAACAAAACACAAAAAACTGGGGCATGTTTTTACTTCCTTTATATTCAAAAGCCCTAATGCAGAAACCAGAGAAGTTTGCTAAATGGTTCCCATTAACCTAAGTGGAATTGCTTATGGAGATACATAGAGAGTAAAAATGGAAAGACTTGGTTCTCCTTGCTGACCTTAGAACTTTTCACTGTTACTCACTTAAGAGTAACTCACAGCAAATATTTCCTTCTTCCTCACAAAGCATTATTCTTAAGGTGGGTTTTGGGCCTTTTTAAAAAAGTTTTCTATAGTGCTACTCTGTTAAAGGGTTACTTTCTCACATGTTTATGTCTCCCTGGACAGGATCATCTCAGTCAAGACTAGTTTCATTCAAAATACTTTCTTATTTTATAGCTCTAGCTCTAATATCCTTACAAGTAACCCTTTCTAAAGCATTATTTCAATGGGAATAAATGTGGGTCAATACCAGCCACATACCCAAGTGCATTAGCCTTGACTCAACAGACAGATGGTGACACACTCGAGCAGGCACTGAAAACTGAACTACTGTGATCCAAAAGGAGAACTCATGTCTTGTTACTAAAAGGAATGTCATAGTTTCTAAAACTTCTACAACGAAAAGGGCCTATTATTACACATGAACTTTGTTCTTCCCTTGGAGCTCTAAATTACCAGGAGCTTATGAGCAGCATCTGTTCACAAACTGCCAAAGGACTTCAGGAAGACCTGTCACCCTGCTAAAGAGGGCCAAAAAGTGATGGACTTTAGTGGTGCTCAGAGTGGAAGAGGCAGTCCCCAGAACCACACAAATTGTGGAAAAAGAATACGGCACTTCACAGCTGCATATTCTCCTGTGACAGAATACCAGAGACAGCAATGCTGTGAAATGAAAATTCATGAACAAAACAACACTGCAAGGAGAGTGAGTGAGCCTGGTCTTCCAAGGAAGCATAGCCTGAGAGTTTATGTTGTGGACCCAGATCTCTAAAGCTACTCTCTCTGTCTAGCTTATTCCTTCTCTGGATATTAAGAGAGACAGGAATTGAAGGAATACAGAGGCAAAAAATGAACAACTAAATATTTCAAACATAGAAAGCTGTACAACTAAGAACTACAAGTCCTTCAACTACTGATTGCTGGAAACTGAGAGAACATTCTTGGCAGTCATTAATATTGCCCCATTGTTCCATTTTATTCCTCTTCCCTTGGCCATGCTGTTGGCCAGTATCAAAGAGAGGGTGCAGGGCCAGAGGAGTCTTCAGTCTGACTCAGTCAGGTGTTCTAATTAGTCAGGGGCTAATACAAAGAAGATGCTATACAAAAATCAAGAGCAGACATACACATATAACAGCATGATTAATTTTTCTAAGGTTTCAATAGTTAAAGCATTCAGATAGAATAGAAGCTCTCACAGAACAGAGGACCAGTATTAGCTCATCTACTCTCAGCATGATTTATCACAGAGCAGGAGGTCCAGGTTTAGAAGTGAGGCTGTGACTCAGTCCCCCAGCCACAGCTTAAGTGATGCATGTATAACATCCCACTACCAACCATGTACAAATACATTCTGCAATTGTGTGACAAAGCTCTCAAGCTTTTGCAGGTCAAATGAAATTTGGCTTCCTGGACTAGTTGTACATTTATTTTTCTGATAAAAGTTAATAGTGTTTATCTGATTAGAAACAGAAGAAATGGAGAAAAAAGAAATTAAATTCTCTTTTACCTCACCCAGAACTGTTTGCTATACAGTAAAAAACTATAAAGAGAAAAGATCTGTTGCTCTGCTGATTCTCCAATGCTTTTCTCAGTGAAAGAAGAAACTGTAATAGCAAAAGGCCTTTTCAGCTGTGACATTTGGAACACTGTTTGCATAGGGCTCTTTTCCTGAACTCAGTACTTTACAAGACATACACCACTTCTGCTCTGTATTCCAGTTACCACCGGCTTGTGCTCCCCATCCCACTCTGGACTTGCAGGTGCTGATGCACCTGCTCCCACTCACAGAATCACCTCAGCATTGCTGCTTGCTCTATCAGCAGATACTTAAAAGGATACAGGTCTGCATTCTAGCCCAATACTAGATCTCTGGATTTAGACTGTCATGCTCCTGACTCTAATCACCACTGCAACACAAAGACCAACAGTAAAATTTCTCGAAAGTTTGGAAATACCAATGACAGGAATCATACAACCAAATATTTCAACACAAGTGGGCTCTTTGTCCCCATTTCTATAAAGTGCCATGAATGTATTCAGTGCTTCTCTCTGTTGTGGACTTTAAAGGTCATTTGTCAGCACTTGGCAGGGGATGGCCCTTACTACAAATGTTGGCCTTGAAAATGTGACAAAGAGCAGAAGTAAGAACCTGTTCAATTATAGTGAAGGTTGTTAATACAGAAAGAGGAGCTACAGCAATATAGAATAATAATCTGCATACGTAAACATGTTTATAATGGAAAACCACGTTTAATAAGTAGTTCATTTACTAATGACAACTTGAAAAAAAAGGACCATTACCACTGTAGTGGAAATAGCATACTGTAACTATGGACTAATAAGAAAAACTTAATTATTGTAAGCTTCATGTCTCAATAAGAAATTATAATTCAGTTCATGATAAAACAGGTAAAAACAATGAAAACAAATTGTGTTACCAATAGAAAATGATAAGAAATATTCTTAACAAAAACAAAGACTTGTTAAATACATAATTTTTATTATGTTCACCATAAAGTCACAATTTATCAGACTGATAAGGTAAAAAACATATAAGAAAATGATTGTGTTATACAAAAATTTTCAAATCTGAAATATAGAGAATCTTATTTTTAAAACGGAATTTGGTTTGGAAGTCCCAAAGTTGCCACCTCATAGATTTTTTTTCTTGCTATATTTTACATTGGAATCAATTAGCAACCAGAAAGTAGTTTTCTTTTATAAAGGTAAGAGTTTATGAAAGAAATAAATGCTTGAATAGCAAGTTAATTCATGAAAAGGACAAAACATTGACTTAATCATAGGCCATGCTATTACATCCATACCAGACACTCCTGACACTCACATTCTGCAGCTTTACTGCTTGAAATGTAAAACAATGTTAGCAATGAGGAATGGGCACACCTTGTATGTAGATAAATAGATAGACATAGATACAGATAAAGATACAGATATAGATATATAAACACACTTCAAAGATGTTGTTGTGGGCTTCACCTTGTAGGGAGAGAAGCATGAAACTTGACATGCCTTTCTTTACAAAAATTGAGGAGCAACAACTCCTTAATTCTTTTCTGTCAATAAGTAAACACCCTTTTCTCACCCTTTTTTCCTGTATTAAAAAGATTCTAAACCATAAGATATATTTGAAACAATTATTGCAAATACAGATTTTACAAGGCTGTCCTTATAACCTGCCTGAACACCTGCAGCCTTGATGCATGAGGTGGCTCAACTCCATCATCACACCTCGTAACGTATGGCAGGAAGGGGAGGAGAACCAAACTTTGGTAGGTTGTCACTGTAACTTACTGGGCTTTAGGTAATGCATGACTCTACAATAAATCAACCTCATCAATGCCCTTTTTTCATTGACTACGTGCCCTGCTTAAAAATGATATGTTTTCCTGAACTCACTCAAAAGTGTTGACTTTTTGCTGCCTGTTTCTACTGAGACATGAATGGTGCTTGCTCAGTAATCCAATTAACTAGTCTTTGAAAACAGCAAGATGTAGCAGTAGTCAGATCAGAAGACCAGACATTTAGAGAGTAAATTGTCAAGCACAGAGCATCAAACCAATAAATTCTGCATGGAAATAATTTGCCTGTATCTTAGCAAGATATCGAATTCTACAACTATGTGCAATTGTGGAATACAGACTTTGACTGCAGTAAGTTGTTAACTTCAAATATATCTTTGCTGGTTTTGAGGTTGTCTGTAGGTTTTGCATTGATTTACACTTGCTTATGTTTTGAAATACTATCTGCAAAAGAAGACGGTTCTTGGAGGTCAGTTCTGTGGTAAAGAAAAAATTCAGTGGGCTCTGAGTCCCAGTATTCACAAACCATCTCAGCAAGCAAAACCAAGCTTTTTTTTTTTTTGTTCTGCTAGCTAAAAACACTGTTAGCTAAAGTCTAATTTTGTAAAATTAGTAACCCAGATTCATCAGAACACAACAGTTACTGCTGCCCTCTACCAGCAGTCCTCCAGATGGATGGCTGAAATGAGGAACTACTTGCCATTCCTTAAAAAGTGTTCCAGCTTGCTGAGCTTGTATCATTAGAGGTAAACTGAGCTTACTAAAATCTTATTAGACCACAAGTCACTCAACATCTCTAACCTGACAATTTTCATACTCCAGGTAAGCATATTAATGTTTATGCTCCTGTTTACATAAATTGTTCTGTTCAAGACAAGAATTCCCCATTTTCTACAGGTTAAAACACTATCAAATACTGCGTAGATTACTCTTAATATCCTAGATCTACATGTGGAAAAATAAATTATAATGAGCTAGTATCAGTCATTACCTAGCTTCCTTGTCTAACAGCCACTTAGAAAAATTCTAATGCTATTTTTTACTTATATTATACCATGCTTTTTTTAAAAAAAATATTTAAACTTGATTTACACATTAAGATTTCATAACTGATATCCAGTTAATCAAACCACATTTCTAACTACAGGCTAGATCACAAATTACTCCCAAACAGAAGGGAAGATTAAATATTTTATCATTAAGTGTCATGGTATTTTTCCTGCATTCTTTAGGATTAGCAGTTCTTACACACAGACTATAATTAACAAGTTACAAAAACCAAGCATTTAGTTGATACTAATATTTCACATTAATTCCATATCTGTATGAAGAACAACCAGTCACCAAACACTTATGGAGACAAAATCCTTTTATTTTTTTATGAAAGTTCACAAAAAGGGATTAAAAAAAAAAGGCAAACCCACAAGCTTTACCAATCGTATTTTGTATATCTACTGGCTTATTTCCCTACCTGTTTACAGCAGCTTGCATAAGAAAGCTTGGAATAATATACCAGTAATATCGATACAAACAAATTAATAATAAATATTTAAAATTTATGAGGCATTTTTCAGGGATAACAATCATGCTAAATAAGCTGATTCAGGCAGTTCTAAGAAAAGCTTCATCTGAAAACCCGCATTTACAATCTATTCTAAAAACAAGCAGAACACTGCACCAACCCAAGCATTAGCTCAATTAAAAAAGGGGAAAAAAATGAAATCCCTTCTCAGCTTAATAACTTGTTAGTTCTTGACAAGTGCAACAACACAACAATAAGCCAGTCAAAATGAGTTTTTAAAGCGAGGTTATGCCCTTCATGTTGTGTTATCACAGTGGCAGATCAAACTGCTGACTTGGACTCTTTCTGCCAGCAGTGCTGATGCTGCCTCTATGAGCTACTGTCACAGAATAGTCATGGTACCTTCTCTAGCCTATAGAAAAGCACTAAATTGAACCCGAAGTAGTGTCTTTGTGATATCTTTTCAACAAGTCATGTCCCATTCAGCCTGCTAGTTTATCTCTGTCAGGCTGGGGCCCAAGTGGTTTGCATGAGCTGTCAGGGAGAGGTCTACCAACCTGCTCAGTGCTAAGGAGGTAATGCATCTTTCGGGCTTGGTGTTTCTTTGCCTTTTCTTTCTTTTCTAGGTCTTTTATTTTCTCTTCATTTTCCTTCATTTCTGCGTACTCTTGAAGTTCACTCCTGTAATAAAAGAAGTCTGCTAACTATGTTATAACAACAAAGGATGTGCTAGTGTTCTATTTTATTTTAACCCTTTCATAGCTTCACAGTGTTCTGTTCTTACACATTAGAAGTATACTGACACCACTGGAATGTAAGATTACTTTTCTTTCAGTTCCACAGCAGCAGGATACTACATGGATATAACTAGGAAGAAACAAGATTAAAACGATCAAAAGTAGGAACAGTATATAGGTTCACATTGCTTGCAGCTTGATAAAATAGTATTTGTGTAAGTCCTTTTATTTGCCTTTACGTGTCATTTTACTTGGAATTTGTCTAAGTGGAAGCTATAATAATATAAATAAAAGTTGTTTATTTATGTTTCAGTTAGGGCCTTGCAACACTTCCTGATCTACAGACAGGGGAGGTCTTAAGGAATGAGAGAGGACAGTAGACATGGGATAAGAGATGATATTCACTCCTGGATCCATGAGCCCTTTGTAAAGGGGAGAAAGTAGGCACAGAGAAAAACTAGATGGGAATCTTTCATGCATGCACAGTCCTTAAGAGGGATTTCCCTGGCACTGGGCTTCTTGCAAGAGGTCATTTCTGCTCTGGTTCCATGGGAGCTGTACAGGCCACCACAAGAACCAGGAATGAAACTGTTTCATGAAGCACTGCATGACAGAGGTGTGCAAACACACAGACTCATCTAAATGTGTGAGTCTGTGCAGAAAACCCTTGCATCACCAAAGAAATGTGGAACTATACCTAATATCAGGTTTCAAAGAATAGAGAAAACTCATTATTTCAACTGAATGTTTAGAGGAAAACTTGAACAGAAAATGGGCATAGATTTCCTCCTCAATGGCTCTTTTTTCAGAGCTAGGCTTGCCATAAGTTATGCAAACAGTATAGTGAATTAATGTTCTATAAGAAACAAAATTCCATGCTATTGTGCACAGTGCACATGTACAGAATTTTTTGACCCAGTTAAGAAAGATTAGTTTGATTAACATTTGTTATTTTTGTTATTACAAAGTGGCTAGTTCAAATTAACCTGTGTGCCAAAGACACCAAGCATATTCAGTCAAGCATTTAGATTGCTAAAAAGTTAATTAAGTGAGTAAATTCTAGTCTTTTTTTTTTTAGTATGTGTATATATGATAAAATAAAAAAAGGAAAATATTAGTCACATAACTGGGTGATTCAAATATTCCTGCAAAACAGATTATTTAGAGAGGTCCACTTTAACAGTCTCAGTTGTTTCAATGAGTACCAAATAAGACACTGTGAAGACATGGGTCAAATCATGTCAAAATACGCACATGAATAAGTTTACTGATATGAATAATCCCATGGAAAAGTCATATTGCTCCTGAAAGTGTTTTTAAGACTGTGACTCAGACTTACTCTTAATATTTTAATTATCATTAAATTAGTTCATCAAAATATGTGAAAGAGCACTAATTACTTTATAAATATCAACATATTCTTAAATACAAGTTTGCTTCATGCTATCTTTCAAGATTTTATCAATTAAAATAAGTAAAGTATTAAGTCATTAAACATTTTATTTTAACCATAAAATAAAAATGGAATGAAAAGGAAACACAGATCAGAAAAGATGAATAGGTATTTTTGAGTCTCTGAAAATATTTTTTGTTGCAGTTTACTGTTAAAGGCTGCTAATACAATATTTCATACAAGGTTACTTATGAAGCACACTGACGTTTAAAAATCACCATGCTATGCTTTTGCAGCAGTGTAATTTTTTTCCAACATAAGATTAAATTGCAAAATAAATGAATTACTTAGAGTGGCATGGCCCCCATTTTACCACCCTTCTCTTGAAAATTGCTTATTAATATGAAAAAAGAAGTTGGAAAATAGCCTGTTTTACTTTATGCATAGCATTCCGGGGCCTCAAAGCCCGCAGAGCAGGAGTAGCTGCACATTTTAGATTGTGTTGGCAAGCGGGGACGATGACCTTTCTGACCTGCATCTCAAGGCTATTATTAATCGCTAAGTAACCTGGTAAAGCCAAACAAATTTGTTTCCATTGAAAGGATCTCTATCTGTGTCTGGGAATTTGTGCTGTACCAAACAAACCTCATTAACTGTGTCCATTTTTGACAAAGAACTAGGAGTTGGAGAGATTGGTGACCTTTCTTTGTCCTCAAGGTACAGATTTCAGAGTCACTACATGTAGGTACATAAGCGTTTTTTACTAGGAAACTCTTTGTTCTATATCCATCAATCACAAACAAATGAACAAATAGACAAAACATACAGAATCAACTTTGTTCTTTTATTTTATGCCACTTTACCTTCAATGTCAGAGTGTATGATCCATGGTTTACATATTTAATACTATTCTTTTTGGATTACAGAGCCCTCTATTCAGCTTTAGTACCTATCTATAACTGATGAAATATTATCAACATATTACTACAGTCTATTCATGTTCTTATATACTGAGGTACTTCTTCCTAACAATGACTATGAAAGCTTTTTGATTTAGAACACAACTGGTGATAAAAACCCACAAATAATGTCAAAAATACAGATTTGTATTCCAGAAATAATGATAACAGGATGCAAAATGTTTCCCATTTTCATCAATGGAAATTTACCAGATTGCTTTGAATGAATGATTAATAATTATTACTTGCTGAAATTAAATGAAGTCTAAAATACTTGTTGAAGTTCAATGTAATTCATGATCTTTTTAAACAGTGCTGTCATTCAAATCATCATGATCATTCCTGATTATCACATACCCTCACTAATACTTGTACCATAATCCATGTAAAAGTT